>JAVJIX010000164.1:2065000-2102500 GCA_036785185.1 Paratrypauchen microcephalus
CTCTATCCTCACATGTCCTCTGTCACCTTCTCCTCTATCTCCATCCCTCCATCCTCCTTTCCTTGCTCTTCTTTCCAAACTGCCATCACACCATCACCTTTATCCCTCCACAGGAACTCAGAACAAATTGATACTAAAACTAAATACCCGTTTTTCTCAGGTCCATCCGTCCATGTTCTTCCTCAGACTTCCTTCACCCCCCGGACACTTCCTCCAGCTCCTCCGGGGGGACGCCAAGGTATTCCCAGGCCAGCCGGGAGACATAGACTACATTCACACTGCGGGGCTTAATGCTCAATTCCGATTTTTTTTGTGAAATACGATTTTTTTGCGAGGTCGTTCACATTTCCAATTAAATGCGACTTGTATGTGATCTCCAGCGTGAACGTTAAATGCCCTAAAAGTGTCCCGCATGCACCTCGGAGGACACGACAACGTCACACGCAGCGAACGTGCTCAGTGTTTACGGAAGTCGCCTAAAGTTGCTGCGCCTTGTTTTAAAAAGGAGATGGAGAAGGAGAAGGACGAGGTTTTTGGCCACGGCGTTTTGTGGGGCAGTGGCAGCAACGTCCGTAGAAATGAACGTGTTGGTGCGGAGTCGCAGACAAGAGTGGTGGGATTGCTACGTGCTTCGCCGCTTCACTGATACGGAGTTTATATACTATTTTCACATGACGAGAAGAACGTTTGTGTACATTTACTTGTACCACTCTCGCTGGAGGAAACACGCCCAGGTCGGATGAACGCGACCTGGCCGTTCAGACTGAAGTCACATGCTAAAAGATCGGATATGTATCGGATTTAGGACCACATATGCAAGTGGCCTGGATCACATTTGAAAAAATCGCATCTGTGTCGTTCAGACTGTCAATAGAACATCAGATACAGGTCGTATAGAGGCAAAAAAATCGGATTTGGGTCATAGGGTCGTAGCCATAGTCCCTCCAGTATGTCCTGGGCCTTTCCCGGGGCCTCCTCCCGGTGGGACATGTCCAGAACACCTCCTGAAGGAGGCGTCCAGGAGGCGTCCGGAACAGACGCCCGAGCCACCTCAGCTGCTCCTCTCGGTGTGGAGGAGCAGCGGCTCTACTCCGAGCTCCTCACCCTATCTCTAAGGGAGCGCCCAGCCAATCTGCGGAAGAAACTCATTTCGGCACTTGTATCCGCGATCTCATCCTTTCGGTCATTACCCAGAGCTCATGACCATAGGTGAGGGGAGGAACGTAGACTGACGGTAAATCTCCACAGATCTGGTTTGCTTTCCATGAAGATAGAAAGGTTTAATGCTGTACTGCGGAACATTCTATTCAATAACATCTTCATGGAGAAAAGCACGGATAAAATGGTCCTATTATTTTCTTTTTTTACATTTCACAGGACTGGACAGGTGAAAGAGAGACAGCGAGTAGGGAGAGACATTCAGTAAATCAAATGCTGGGGGGTGAATCTAACTAGAGGCACTGCTCTGTCTGAAGCTCTCGTTAGACTTTAAAATGGAATTAAACATTAAACTAAAATGTGTATATTGTGTTTTAAAAGGATCTACTGTTCCTAGTAACTTTTTATTTTGAGAACTATTTCGGTCTCTCTGTCCAGATGATACACAAACATCACGTTCGCCGTATCACTTACCCCCTCCCCCCCTCGGCGCCATGGCAACGCTCAACGGTCGTGACCTCTACAGCAGACGGTCTGTAACCCGGCGCCGCGGAATATAACAGACATATCAGGGTGGAGAAGAAGGGAGGAGGAGGAGAAAGAGGGAGAAAAGAAAAGAAAGAGAGTTGAGGACAGGATGGAGAGGAGAGAGAGAGAGGAGAGAAGAGGACAGGAAGGAGAGAGAGAGAGAGAGGAGAGGACAGGAGAGAAAGGAGAGGACAGGAGAGAGAGGAAAGGAGAGGAGAGGACAGGAAGGAGAGAGAGAGGAGAGGAAGGAGAGAGAGAGAGAGAGAGAGGAGACGTCAGGGAGAAGAGAGAGAGAGAGGACAGGAAGGAGAAGGAGAGGAGAGGAAGGAGAGCGAGAGGAGAGGACAGGAGGGAGAGGGGAGAGAGAGGAGAGGAAGGAGAGAAGGGAGAAAGAGGAGAGGTCAGGAAGGAGAGAGAGAGGACAGGAAGAGAGAAAGAGAGGAGAGTAATAGAGGAAAGGTGAGGAAGGAGAGACAGAGAGGAGAGGAGAAAAGGGAGAGAAGGGAGAAAGAGGAGAGCAGAAGACAAGAGGGAGAAGAAAGAGAGAAGAGAGGAGAGTAATAGAGGAAAGGTGAGGAAGGAGAGACAGAGAGGAGAAGAGAGAAGGAAGGAGAGAGGAGGAGAGGAGAAAAGGAGAGGAGAGGAGGAGAGAGAAGGAAAAGAGAGAGAGGAGAGGAGGGAGAGAGGAGAGCAGAGGACAGGAAGGAGAGAGAGAGAGAGAAAGAGAGAGAGGAGAGGTCAGGAAGGAGAGAAAGGAGAGCGGAGGTTAGGAGAGAGAAGAGTGAAGGAAGAGAGAGAGGAGAGAAAGGAGAGAGAAGAGAAGAGGGAGGGGGAGAGAGCAGAGACCAGGAAGGAGAGAGAAGAAGGAGAGAGAGAGAGAGAGAGAGAGAGAGGAGAGGAGAGGTCAGAAAGGAGAGAGGGGAGATAATAGGAAGGAAAGGAGAGCAGAGGACAGGAAGGAAAGAAAGGAGGACAGGAGGGAGAGGAGAGGACTGGAAGGAGATGAGAGAGAGAGAGAGAGAGAGAGAGAGAGGAGGGAGAAAGAGAGGAGAGCAGAAGACAAGAGGGAGAGAGAGAGATGGAGGAGAGGTGAGGAAGGAGAGACACAGAGGAAAGGAGGGTGAGAGATAGAGGAGAGGAAGGAGAGAGAGAGAGCAAGGAGAGGAAGGAGAGAGAAGGGAGAGAGAGAGAGAGAGGAGAGGAGGGAGAAAGAGGAGAACAGAGAACAGAGAACAGGAAGGAGAGAGGAGAGGGGGAGAGGAGACCAGAAGACAGGAGGAGCAGAGAGAGAGAGCGAGGAGGGGTTAGGAAGGAGAGAAAGAGGAGGAAAGGACAGGAAGGAAAGAGAGAGAGGAAAGGAGAGGACAGGACGGAGAGGAGAGGAGGAGAGAGAGAGGGAGGGAGGGAGGGACAGAGAGCAGGGGCCTCATTATCATCAGTAGTTTTCCTAATGTGACAGAAAGTGTTTATCACCCAGAGGTTTGGCAGGACCTCCACCATAAACACCACACAGGAACCACCCTGGAACTTCTCCAAAAAACAGGTTTATGCCATAATGTGGAATATTACGTCTGAGGAACAACATTTCCATGGAAACCAACAGAAGGACCAGGTTTGTGGAGATGTAAGCTCCCTCACAGTATCTATATTATATTTGTTTCATTCCTCCTGCTGTTGAAATTTGAATTTAATCAAAATTTAGCTTAGGGCCCCCTGCAGGCTTGGAGCAACACTGCAGTGGGTGGTTGGGTGGTGCACTGTTGGAAATCAATCAATCAATCAAACATTACAGTGGTCCCTCGCTATATCGCGGTTCACTTTTCGCGGCCTCGCTGTTTTGCAGATTTTTTTTTTTTAATTTTCAAGGCGTATTGTGTTCTGCGTCCTGATTGGCTAAGGGACTGTAGACCTTTGCCGATTTGTCCGTCATTCTCCTCCGTGTCTCCTGTACAGAATGCGTTCAGTTTGCCAAATTTATATAAATGTTGGATCGCAGTGTGACTCTGAAGTGCTGTATGTTTGCAAGTTTTCTCCCCGACAAAACCCACAACGTCGATGAAACGTTCTCAAATATAATCAAAGGTGGCGTGTCTGTTTATAAGAATCTTCCAGTGTTGCCAACTTAGCGACTTTGTCGCTATTTTTAGCTACTTTTTGGACCCCCCTAGCGAGAAAATTAGACAAAAGCGACTAGCGACAAATCTAGCGACTTTTTTTGGTGATCAGAGGCTCCAAGATCGCGGGAGGGGTAAAAAATAATTGCGCCGTTTTCTCTCTTTTCCCGTTCAGAGAAAGAGACAGAGAGGGGCAGTGGAAGAGAGACACACACAGCAGTCTCTCCTCTGCTCCCTCCCATCTCGTCAGATCGCCTCGGAGTCTGGTCATTCCTCTCTCTGTTTCTGTCATTCAGTTTCTCTCGTCACGTGCATATCCCTCTCATTCTTTAGAGCATTTCTTTTTTCTCCTCTTGTATTCAATCGCAATGCCACAACCAAAAGTGTATACACAAAAGTACAGACGGGAGTGGGAAAAAGCTAGTTGTACAGCACAGAAAAGTTTAAAAAAGCTAGTTCTTTAGCACCAAAAAAAAAATAAAATAAAATAAAAAGCTATAGTTTGCCCACTATAGCACAACAAAATAAAAAAATACATAAAAAGCTTTAGTTAAACTACAGCACAAAAAAACACAAAATAAAAAAAAGCAAGCTATAGATCTTGGACTACAGCTCAATATATATATATATATATATATATATATATATATATATATATATATATATATATATATAAAAAATAAAAAACAAATAAAAAACAAACAAACAAGTATATGTAATAACAACACCAATAAAAGGTTAGTGTCACGGGGTAAGGAAGGTTAGGATGTGCTCGCCCGTCTAGCTACTTTTAGCTACTTCTGGGCGGGCCAATAGCTACTTCCGATGCTGGGGAGTTGGCAACACTGGAATCTTCTCGCCCAAAAGAAAAAAGAGCACCAACAACTCCCCATAACCATGTTCTTCACTCAGAAAAAGACGCCTGCACCGAGGCGGAGCGACGCCAGGATGAAGAGGGGCTGTGCAATACCCGTGTCACTATTAATAAATTTTTTTGTTGAAAATCTACAAAAGTTTGAGTGTTTAAACGACAGAGAAATGTGAGAAAATGTTAATTCCAGTCTGAGAAAAACATATAATGTGTGTGGTGAGGCGTTTACAGCCTTAAAACATGGAGAATAATTGTAAAATATAAAGTTGTTCTACTTGGCGGATTTCACTTATCGCGGGTTATTTTTAGAATGTAACCCCCACGATAAACGGGGGAACAGGGTATTTATAAAGCACTTTTCATACAAAATGTAACACAAATCAAATGTAGTTTTATAAGATAAAAGTATCTGACACATGTATGCGTGACTCTTCTGCTCGTACAGAACAGGGTTGGAGTTCGGGGTGGGTGGGGTGTAACAGGGTGGTGGTGGTGGTGGTGGTGGTGGTCGGAGCAGGCATTGGTCCCAAAGGTCCTGTGAAGGAGGCGCCACCCAAAAACAGCTGATCATGTTCTACGTGTTCTAAATTTATACAGGATTTTGAATGACCACAGTCGGTTCTGTTAAAATAGCACTCTTATAGTTAGATTTGAACGTGCTTTTTTTGGTGTACCACTGCCTCCACCTACACCACCGCCAGTTCAGGAACTCTCTGCCAACTCAAGAGGAAAGTCATGATGTTTTGTTCATTAATACTGATATACAAAGCTGGACCTTTCTGATGTGTTTAAAGAGGAGGCATTATCCTAAATCGATTTGAGCTGAATGGAAAGTTCTTGCCTCAAGTAGAAGAGTTCAAGTATCTCGGGGTCTTGTTCACGAGTGAGGGGAGGATGGAGCGTGACATTGACAGGCGGATCGGTGCAGCGTCGGCAGTGATGCGGTCGCTGTACCGGACCGTTGTGGTGAAGAGGGAGCTGAGCTGAAAGGCAAAGCTCTCGATTTACCGTCGATCTACGTTCCTCCCCTCACCTATGGTCATGAGCTCTGGGTAATGACCAAAAGGACGAGATCGTGGATACAAGCGGCCGAAATAAGTTTCCTCCACAGAGTGGCTGGACGCTCCCTTAGAGATAGGGTGAGGAGCTCAGTCACACGGGAGGAGCTCGAAGTAGAGCCGCTGCTCCTCCACGTCAAGAAGGTGTTCGGGCATCTGTTCCGAACGCCTCATGGACGCCTCCCTCGGGAGGTGTTCCGGGCATGTTCCACCGGGAGGAGGCCCCGAGGAAGACCCAGGACATGCTACAGCAGGGGTCGGCAACCTTTACCACTCAAAGAGCCGTTTGGACCCGTTTCACACAGTAAAGAAAACACTGGGAGCCACAAAACCCTTTTGAAATTTAAAATGAAATAACACTGCATATAATGGCTTTTTTGCCTTTGTGCCATAGAATTACATTTTGAAAATGAATTAACTAAAATAAAATACATTTTAATTAAATACAGTGGTCCCTCGCTATATCGTGGCTCACTTTTCGTGGCCTTGCTGTTTCGCAGATTTTTTTAATTCCAATTTTTTTTAATAGTGTATCAACGCGCATTTCTGTGTCCTGATTGGCTAAGGGACTGTAGACCTTTGCCGATTCGTCAGTCATTCTCCTCCGTGTCTCCTGTACAGAATGTGTTCAGTTTGCCAGATTTATATAAATGTTCGATCGCAGTGTGACTCTGAAGTGCTGTATGTTTGCAAGTTTTCTCCCCGACAAAACCCGCCACAGCGAAGCGGCGCCCGGACGAAGAGGCTCGGTCATAAGAACTGTGAAATACACACGAAATACTCTTTGGTTTCATTCTATAATACTGTTTGAATGTTTAAATAAGAGAGAAATGTGAGAAAACGTTAATTCCAGTGTGAGAAAAGTGTAGAATGTGTGTGGTGAGGCGTTTACAGCCTTAAAACGTGGAGAATAATTGTAAAATATAAAGCTGACGACTTTGCAGATTTCGCTTGGCGTGGGTTATTTTTAGAACGTAACCCCCGTGATAAACGAGGGACCGCTGTACTGAGCCGCATCTGAGGGATCCAGAGCCGCGGGTTGCTGACCCCTGCGCTAAAGGGACTATGTCTCCCGGCTGGCCTGGGAACACCTTGGGGTCCCCCCGGAGGAGCTGGAGGAAGTGTCCGGGGTGAAGGAAGTCTGGGAGTCCCTGCTTAGACTGTTGCCCCCGCGACCTGACCCCGAATAAGAGGAAGAAAATAGATGGATGGATTTTATAATTGGATGTTATAACATTGTTCCTTCATTAAAAGACGTGTTAGATATCATTTATGCATGGTTCAGTATTTTAGCGATCTCTCACGGACCCTCTTCAAACCCTCCTTACGGTTAGCTGTACGATTCTGTCCAAAGCTCCACCCACAAGCCTACGCTCCCACATGACAACTCTCCATAAATATACAAAAATATGATACAAAACTGTACGCTACAACCTCACAAACCTCACTGACTGTGTTGCGATAGCGCTCTGAAGGGGGAGTGACTTTGCGAGGATGGGAGGACATGTTACATCCATTACCTCTAATCTTACAGAGTCCAGACGAAGAATATTGCCTAACCTTGGCATTTGGTTAGAATCACCTGTTTCACTCTCATAAATCTCTGGCGTGTTACGTAATGGGTGTCCCGAGATGTTTGCTCCACGCTGGGTCAGACCGTGGATCTGCTCCGAGCGGAGGAGATGGCGACAGAGAAGAACGGGCTCAGACACTCGTGCACCATCGGGACTCCGGCTCTTGTAGTTTACAGGAGATGTATGGAGAGAGGAGGTTGGATTTATGGTGCGCTTGTTCCTGTACATGTGAGGGGGTGGGGGCAGCTGGGGCGGGTGGGGTAATGGTCTGCAGATGGACAACAACAAAAATCCAACCGTTCCCAGCTACCTGCCGAGCTAAGTTAGAACCACTTCAGGCTGCAAATGTTCTCACCACTTCAACAAGTAACACATTTCTGTACCTATATAATTTAAAACCACAGTGTGTAACTTTTTAGCCATTAAAAAGTTGTGTTTATTGCTTTGTAAAACATGTCCTGCTGGCTTGTGTCATAAACAGAACAGGAGGACCCAACAATGCAGAGGCGAGAGGCAGGCGAGCAGTAGAAGAGGGTTTATTACAATACGTCCAAAATTCCAGGAAATCAGTCAGAGGGCAAGCAGAGGTATCCAAATCGGCAGGCAAAAAACAACAGTCCAAGGAATAAGGCAAGGAATCAAAACACGAAGGTCAAACTGGGAAAAGAACGCTGGAACGCTTTCTGAAAACAGACAAGACGAACTGGCAACAGGAGGGGAAAAAGGTAAGGCTAATATAGGCTGGGGAGGAGGAGACAATGACAAACAGGTGAGGCACATTAGGGTAATGAGGAGAGGGAAAACTAGACAGGAAGTAAGGGAACAAAACAGAACTTTAACAAAATAAAACAGGAACTAACAAGACAAACTCAACTAACGGACCCTGACAGTACCCCCCCCCTTACGGCCGGCACCCGACGGCCCAGGATCATCAGGGTGCTCCCGCTGGAAGTCCTTTATGAGTTGAGGGTCCATAATGTCGCTGGAAGGAACCCAGGAACGTTCCTCTGGTCCATAGCCCTCCCAATCCACCAGGTATTGCAGCCCTCTGCCCCGCCGCCTGACAGCCAACAGTCGTTTCACGGTGTAAGCAAGGCCGCCATCAATGAACCGCGGGGGTGGAGGGGGCTTGTCGGGAGGGACCAGAGGGCTCCTTTGGACCGGCTTCACCCGGCTGACGTGGAAGGTGGGGTGGATGCGGGTGGACCTAGGGAGCTTGAGTCTCACAGCAGATCTATTAATAACCCTTGACACAGGGAAAGGACCAATAAATCTGGGTGCCAACTTACGGGATTCTAATCGTAAGGGGAGGTCCTTGGAGGAGAGCCAGACTCGTTGACCCGGGCTATAGGCTGGCGCTGGTCTGCGACGTCCGTCTGCCGTCTTCTTGTATGCGGCCGATGAGCGGAGAAGGGCCTGTCTAGCCCGGGTCCACATCCGTCGGCATTGTCGGACCATGGCTGTAGCTGAGGGAACCATGACCTCCTGTTCGAGGTCAGGAAACAGAGGGGGCTGGTAGCCGAAGACGCACTGGAAAGGGGTTAACCCAGTGGAAGCTGATGGGAGAGTGTTGTGAGCATACTCAACCCAGGTGAGCATCTTGGACCACGAAGAGGGATTCTGGGAGCAGAGGCAGCGGAGCCCGGTTTCCAACTCCTGATTTAGTCTCTCAGTTTGCCCGTTGGATTGTGGGTGGTAGCCCGATGTCAGGCTCACCGTGGCTCCTAGCAGCTGGCAGAAGGCTTTCCAAAAACGGGCCACGAACTGGGGCCCCCGGTCAGACAGAACGTCTCTAGGGAAACCATGGACTCGAAAAACATGAGTGAGAATCACCTCCGCCGTTTCCTTGGCGGAGGGCAGTTTAGGCAGGGCAATGAATTTAACCATCTTAGAAAATCTATCAACAACAGTGAGAATGGTAGTGTTACCTTTGGAGGGGGAAGGCCGGTCACAAAGTCCAGGGAGATGTCTGACCAGGGGCGCTGTGGCACAGGGAGGGGCTGGAGAAGACCCGCAGGAGGAGCATTGGAGGATTTGTTCTGAGAACAGGTGTCGCATGCTGCCACGTACTCCTTAACCTCCTTCCACATGGCTGGCCACCAGAATCTCTCCTTGATCCTGAAGATGGTTCTTCGGACCCCAGGATGACAGGATATTCTGGAGGTGTGAGCCCAGTGAATCACGGGGCCCCTCATCTCGGGGGGAACATACAGTCTGTTGGGGGGAACTCCCACCGGAACATTGGCAGAGGTGTTGGCCTCTTTAACCTTGGCCTCCACCTCCCATGAGACAGCACCAATGAAGCACTTATCTGGGAGTATGGGGGTGGTCTTAACCCCATCTAGCTCAGGGGTATGGATGCGGGACAGGATGTCAGGCTTGACGTTCTTAGAACCTGGTCGATAGGACAGAGTGAAATTAAAACGGGAAAAGAATAGGGCCCATCGGGCCTGGCGGGGGTTAAGTCTCTTAGCAGTTTTCAAATATTCTAAATTCTTATGGTCAGTCCATACCAGGAAGGGGTGTTCAGCCCCCTCCAGCCAATGCCTCCATTCCTCCAGGGCCGTCTTAACCGCTAACAGCTCCCGATCCCCCACAGCATAGTTGCGTTCAGCAGGAGACAGCTTCTTGGACAAAAAAGCACAGGGGTGAATCTTATTGTCCTTGCCTGATCGCTGAGAGAGGATAGCTCCAACCCCGGCGTCTGAGGCGTCGACCTCCACAATGAACTGAAGAGAGGGATCTGGGAGCATTAGGACAGGGGCTGAGGAGAATAGCCACTTGAGGCGTCGGAAGGCGGCATCAGCAAGAGGGGTCCATGAAAAGGAGACCTTAGAGGAGGTGAGAACATGGAGAGGGGCAGCGACAGAACTGAAATCTCTTACAAATTTCCTATAAAAATTAGCAAAACCTAGGAAGCGCTGCACATCCTTACGGGAGGAAGGGGTAGGCCATTCAGCGACTGCCTGGACCTTCCTGGGGTCCATCTGTATCTGTCCCTCTGAAATAATGTAACCCAGGAAGGAAACAGAGGAGCGGTGAAATTCACACTTGTTGGCATTAACATATAGTCTGTGTTCTAGGAGACGACAAAGTACATCTCTCACATTCTGTATGTGGGACTGTAAGTTGGGGGAAAAGATCAAAATATCATCAAGATAAACGTACACCGTTCGGTTCAACATGTCCCTCAAAACATCATTAATCATGGTTTGAAAAACGGCTGGTGCATTAGTCAGGCCAAAAGGCATTACCAGGTACTCATAATGGCCTATAGGAGAATTAAAGGCGGTCTTCCACTCGTCTCCTTCCCTTATCCTAACTAAGTGATAAGCATTTCTTAGGTCAAGCTTAGTGAATACCTTAGCCCCTTGCAATTGGTCAAAAGCGGTGGACATTAGGGGAAGGGGGTACCTGTTCTTAACAGTAATGTTATTTAAGCCTGTGTAGTCAATGCACGGCCGGAGAGATCCATCCTTTTTGTCTACAAAAAAGAATCCTGCACCTGCAGGAGAGGAGGAGGGTCTGATGATGCCCGCCTTGAGGGAGGAGGTGATGTAATCTTCCATGGCCTGCTGTTCAGGTCGGGAAAGGGAGTATAATCTCCCCTTAGGAATGGGGGCCCCTGGTAATAAATCTATAGAGCAGTCATAGTTTCTGTGGGGAGGTAACGAGGTAGCCTTAGCCTTGCTGAAGACCTCAGATAGGTCCCTGTAGCATTCAGGGACGTCCTTAAGCTCTAAAACGTCGGGGCTGCTGGCAGGGCTAGTGTCGGTCTTATCAGCCTGGGCCGTGGAAAAACAGTCTCTCCCACACTCTTTTCCCCAGCCCAGTATCTTCCCTGTGGCCCAGTTAATGTGAGGGTTATGTCGTCTCAGCCAAGGGAAGCCTAAAATGAGAGGGTGGTGAATAGAGTGATAAAGAAAAAATGTCACCTTCTCTGTGTGGCCATCTTTGAAAGTTACATTGACCGGGGTGGTTTGCTGGGTTACCAAGCACATGAGCTGGCCGTCTAGGGCTGTTGCAAACAGTGGCTGGGATACCGGCTCGTGACCTAGCTGAAGCCGTTCTGCTAATATGTAGCTCATCAGATTAGCATCTGCCCCTGAGTCCACTAGCACAGGGTGGATAAGAGTCAATTTATCAGTATTTAACGTTACGTGGGATAACTGTCTCTTGGTAACACGGGATGAATTGGATGGACTCACCCTTGGCTTAGCAGGATCGCTGGGGAGAGCTGATCTCAGGGGACAGGTGGCGATGAAATGACCCAACTGAGAGCAATAGAGGCACCTCCCCTCATTGCGTCGTCGCTGGCGCTCAGCTGGGGACAGGCAAGTGTGACCGATCTGCATGGGAATCGGTGCGTCCTGCGGCGGGGGCCCCTCCAATGCTGGGAACGGGAGACCGGGGGGTGGGGGAATCTGTGGCAGAGTGTAGCGCTGTCCTGGATAGCGTCGGGAGAAGGGGGAACGGAACGCTGGTGCTCCGTCAGTCGTTTGTCGATCCTGGAAGCCAGCGCGACGAAGGTGTCCAAATCGGATGGCAGGTCCAGCGGCGCCAGGTGGTCCTTGATGCTCTCCGTCAACCCGTTGTGGAAAGCGTCTACCAACGCCGGCTGGTTCCACCCGCTGTCGGCGGCAAGCGTGCGGAACTCAATAGCATAGTCGATGACCGTTCTCCTGCCTTGTTTGAGAGCTACCAAGGCTTTGGCAGCCTCTCGACCAGGGATGGCGGACTGAAAAACAGTCTTAAATGTGTCTATAAACTGTGGCAGGGAGTCACAAACGGTGGAACGGCGACTCCATTCCGCTGTAGCCCAAGCCTTAGCCCGGCCGGACAGGTAGGAGATTATGTAGGCTACTTTGGCTCTGTCAGAAGGGAAGGCAGCCGCCTGGAATTCAAAATGTAGCTCACATTGGGCCAAAAAAGGGCGACAGTCACCTGACTCACCGGAAAAACGTTCAGGGCTGGATAAACGGAGCATCGTGGTCTCCGGAGCCGTAGGGAGAAGCGCCGTGGAAACGGAAGCCTCGGCCGGCGGAGCGGTAACGGAGTCGAGGGGCTGAGTGGACTGTTCGAGACCCTGGATACGGCTGGCAACGTGGTCCATCCGGGCCATCAAGGCAACGCAGGCAGCCTCGGTCTGTCGTGCCGCTGCGGTCATCTCCTGGCGCATGCTGATCAGCTGATCTTCCTGCTGCTGGAGCTTCTGTCCTTGTGCCATCAGGACCGCACATACCTGATCAGGCCCTGCGGGGTCCATGTTTTGGCCAGTTCGTACTGTCATAAACAGAACAGGAGGACCCAACAATGCAGAGGCGAGAGGCAGGCGAGCAGTAGAAGAGGGTTTATTACAATACGTCCAAAATTCCAGGAAATCAGTCAGAGGGCAAGCAGAGGTATCCAAATCGGCAGGCAAAAAACAACAGTCCAAGGAATAAGGCAAGGAATCAAAACACGAAGGTCAAACTGGGAAAAGAACGCTGGAACGCTTTCTGAAAACAGACAAGACAAACTGGCAACAGGAGGGGAAAAAGGTAAGGCTAATATAGGCTGGGGAGGAGGAGACAATGACAAACAGGTGAGGCACATTAGGGTAATGAGGAGAGGGAAAACTAGACAGGAAGTAAGGGAACAAAACAGAACCTTAACAAAATAAAACAGGAACTAACAAGACAAACTCAACTAACGGACCCTGACAGCTTGCATCTCCACAAACATGACTTTTACCTGTGTGTTTCCATACAAATGTTGTTTGTTTGGCTGTAAACAGTACACACAGTATGCCACAGTATTATATATCAAACATATCTACAGTATGTCTATAGAGAATGTACCGAAGTATGGCTTTAACTTTCTGTTCAGTAGCAAGGACCACGTCACGACAATGAAATATGATAAAGATATCTATTGACGGTGGGTAGATATGATGGTGGTGGAGACTCAGGGTGCTCAAAATGGTCACCCAGCAGATTCGGAACCCCCCCTCCTTAAGGATGATGTCTTCAGGCTGAAGGATGGAGAGACACGGGTCGAGAGAGCGGACGTGGACGGTGTTGTCAGGATAGTATAAATAGGGCTTCTGGGTAATTGGAGGATGCGCTCCAGACTCTAAGTTAATCATAATCATCAAATCATGCAGGGGACCTTGAAACACTTGCATAAACAGGTGCAAAAACAAGAAGCATGTCACTTTTCTGGTGGAGAATCCGAAGCCTGCTCTGATCCATGGAAATATTACTGCTATACCAGGAATGTTCCGCATTATGGCAGTAAACACATGCCTGCATTTATAGAGTAAAGACAGGCAACTTTGAAAAAAAAAAACAAAGGTTACGTCACCTATGCTCCTACACAACATCCATCCATCCATTTTCTTCCTCTTATCCAGTTGCCCCCGCAACCATTGAAGCAGGGATTCCCAGATTTCCTTCACCCCGGACACTTCCTCCAGCTCCTCCGGGGGAACCCCAAGGCGTTCCCAGGCCAGCCGGGAAACATAGTCCCTCCAGTGTGTCCTGGGTCTTCCCCGGGGCCTCCTCCTGGTGGGACATGCTCGGAACAACTCCCGAGGGAGGCGTCCAGGAGGCGTCCAGGCCAGACGCCCGAGCCACCTCAGCTGCTCCTCTCAACGTGGAGGAACAGCGGCTCTACTAGGAGCTCTTCCCGTGTGACTGAGCTCCTCACCCTATCTCTAAGGGTGCGCCCAGCCACTCTGCAGAGGAAACTCATTTCGGCCGCTTGTATTCGCGATCTCGTCCTTTCAGTCATTACCCAGAGCTCATGACCATAGGAGAGGGGAGGAACGTACATCGACGGTAAATCAAGAGCTTTGTCTTTCGGCTCAGCTCCCTCTTCACCACAATGGTCACAAAACTCACTAGTTTTGGACAAATCCACTGGGACGGGGGGGCTCAGGGCTCAAAACTGGGACTGTCCTCGGTAAAAAGGGACATCTGGTCAGTTTAAAAATACTTTTACTTTTCAGTCCAGTTCAAAAATGTAGTGCAGTAGAAAGTCCAGATCATAGACCGCGGAACCGCCCGGGCCAGGGGGCCGGGGCCCGGGTAACTTTTTGAAAATCATTATTAAAAAAAACCCCAAACAAACAAATGTTGGCCTGCGAGTTTTTTTATCATGTCGAGAAAAATCAAACTTAAACCCCAATCCATCCTGTAATTTAATCAAGCGCTTCGCTTAAACATTTCCTAAACCAATATTTTTGACGTCACATATGTCGTGTGTGAAATGTTGCAAAATGTATAGAACAGCGCAGCCCTGAAAAAGCGCGCGGAAGTTGTGATTGTGGCAGTGTGTAGACATCATTGTCAGAGTGGAATAGATGGACGGCACAACCAAAATGAAAAGACACAAACCGATTTTTGAATATTTTAAAGGAAAGCAAATTAAAACCGCAGCACCATCCTTCAACCCTGGACCAAAGCAACGGAGAAGAATGTTCAACTACTTCAACTGAGGTAACTCGACCAAACCTCTCTGAGGCTAACGGTGCACCACCTCAGCTTAGCCATGAGACCCACGGGAGCTGTTCAAATGAGTGCTGCAGGGATCTTACAACACCTCATCAACCGAGCAATCCCGACGTGTTAAAAAGAACCAAGAGGGTACAAGGGACAGGATCTTCACAACATTTCGGTGACACCCTCTTGCAATTGTGGCCCCCCCTAGTTCAAATGCGTTCCGCGGTCTATGGTCCAGATCCCTGCTCTCAGATGGATGAAGTAAAAAGTATTGACTGTAGAATGGATCGTAGCGCGGTCCTAAGTGTTGTGAATGAGCGGGCGGTGAGGAGGAGCTGATCTGGTCATTTGTCTCACACGTCACGGCATTAAACCTTTCTATCTTTATGGAGACCCAGGGTGACCAGACGTCCCTTATTTATCCGGGACAGTCCCAGTTTTGAGCCCTGTGTCCCCTGTCCCAGCAGATTTATCCAAAATCACTGATTTGTCCAAATTTTATATGAGAAATATCCCAGGTGTCCTTATTTTTGACCAATTTCATACCTTCTAACAGTAAAGAGAGGCATAAATTGTCTAGTTTTTTTGTATTAGGATTTTATTTAGGTAAAATTAAGGAAAACACAAAGAAAATGCGACTATACTGACTCACAGGTTATCGTGAATAAGTCATGAATTGGCCAAGTGCGTAACAATGTTCTTTAATTACGCTCTCGTTTCACTATTTTATTATTTTATTTTACCAACCACGACCGTCAGGGGGTGTCCCAGTTTCTGATCCCTCTAAGAATTTTTCTTTATTGTGTGAGACCTACTGAAAAGTCTGGGGATTTATTTTAACACATTTGTAATACGACCAAAGAAAAATATACAAATAATAACAGCAAGGAAAAAACTATAGATTGTTTCTGTGGAAGAAAACTCAGCACAGATCAGTATCAAAATCAACACTTCTGAAGGCTTTATTGAGTTGTGTATACTTTTTAGTTTTTAAATTTGTTTGATTATTATTATTATTATTATTATTATTATTAGGCCCGAGCGCTAAAGCGTAGGGCCTTTTGTTACTGTTCTGCAGTGCGAAGCAGCAGAGCGCGAAGCGCTCTCCCCTTTTTAAACACCTAGCACTCATGTCAACGACTGGTGCCCGCTGACATGGCACGGTGGCATCGCCCGTGGCCGCGATAGCGGCCAAATTGTAATTGTTCACCCCAAAACATTCTCGGCCCACCAGCGTGCGCAAAACAAAGCGCGAAGCGCTTTGTTTTGCGCACGCAGCAGAGCGCGAAGCGCTCTCCCCTTTTTAAGCACCTAGCACTCATGTCAACGACTGGTGCCCGCTGACTTGGCACGGTGGCATCGCCCGTGGCCGCGATAGCGGCCAAATTGTAATTGTTCACCCCAAAACATTGTCGGCCCGTGTGAGCTGAGACAGAGCGCTGCTTATGCAACAGAGCGCGAAGCGCTCTCCTGTTTCCAAGCATAGTGGCACTCATGTCAGTGACTTGTGCCCGCTGACCTGGCACGGTGGCACCGCCCGTGGCGGCAAAATTGTAATCGTTTTGTGGGCACACATGACATCGTGCACGCAGTGCACGATGTCATGTGTGCCCACAAAACCAGAGCGCGAAGCGCTCTCCCTTTTCCAAACACTCAATGCCACACTATAGTGACACTCATAGGATCCAATAGCACAGACTGGCACTGCCCATTGCCGCGAAAGCGGCATAATTGTAATCGTTAACCATCGTAAACGTCAAAAATATGTATTGGGCAAGTGAGTAATCGATGAGGTCAATGACGAGCGCAACGCGCTCGTCATTGACAATGGACCCCACGGGTGCGTTACTGGACACGAGCCCTTTCCATTGATATATATATTGCCACCATAGGTGGCACCATATTGTTATTGTTCTGGTTTTTAGGCCCGAGCGCTAAAGCGTAGGGCCTTTTGTTACTGTATAAACAAAGCGCGAAGCGCTTTGTTTTGTGCACGCAGCAGAGCGCGAAGCGCTCTCCCCTTTTTAAACACCTAGCACTCATGTCAACGACTGGTGCCCGCTGACTTGGCATGGTGGCATCGCCCGTGGCCGCGATAGCGGCCAAATTGTAATTGTTCACCCCAAAACATTCTCGGCCCACCAGCGTGCGCAAAACAAAGCGCGAAGCGCTTTGTTTTGCGCACGCAGCAGAGCGCGAAGCGCTCTCCCCTTTTTAAACACCTAGCACTCATGTCAACGACTGGTGCCCGCTGACTTGGCACGGTGGCATCGCCCGTGGCCGCGATAGCGGCCAAATTGTAATTGTTCACCCCAAAACATTCTCGGCCCACCAACGTGCGCAAAACAAAGCGCGAAGCGCTTTGTTTTGCGCACGCAGCAGAGCGCGAAGCGCTCTCCCCTTTTTAAGCACCTAGCACTCATGTCAACGACTGGTGCCCGCTGACCTGGCACGGTGGCACCGCCCATGGCGGCAAATTTGTAATTGTTTTGTGGGCACACATGACATGGTGCACGCAGTGCACCATGTCATGTGTGCCCACAAAACCAGAGCGCGAAGCGCTCTCCCTTTTCCAAACACTCAATGCCACACTATAGTGACACTCATAGGATCCAATAGCACAGACTGGCACTGCCCATTGCCGCGAAAGCGGCATAATTGTAATCGTTAACCATCGTAAACGTCAAAAATATGTATTGGGCAAGTGAGTAATCGATGAGGTCAATGACGAGCGCAACGCGCTCGTCATTGACAATGGACCCCACGGGTGCGTTACTGGACGCGAGCCCTTTCCATTGATATATATATTGCCACCATAGGTGGCACCATATTGTTATTGTTCTGGTTTTTCTTATTATTAGGCCCGAGCGCTGAAGAGCGCATAGGGCCTATTGTAACTGTTCTGCGGTGCGAAGCACTGCAGAACCAGCGTGGAACGTGTGCAACGCGCTGGTAGGTGTCAATGGACCCCACGGGTGGGTTACTGGACGCGCGCCCTTTCCATTGATATATATAGTGCCACCATTCGTGGCACTATATTGTTACTGTTCTGGTTTTTCTTATTCTTATTATTATTTTCCCGACCACTTTTTCAGGTTTCGGGTACTTCCCACTGACGAAAACTCACGAAATTTTGCGCAAAATTCAAGAACGCCAAAAAAGGAATTTACAAATAATCTGTATTAAAAAATCTTAAAAAATGGCTCCACAGCGCCACCTCAAAAATCAAAATACATTGCGCCTATGGCTATACCCGATAAATGAACTTTGTCGTAGATAAACGAAATTCGGGTGGTGGATAGGTGATGTCGTTACGAACCAAAAAATATATTACGGCGTTGCTAGGCGACCAACAGGAAGTCAGCTATATTGGGCCGAGCACGCGACCCGGCACCGAGGGTGCATTTTCCTGTCCTTATATTTTAACGAACTCCTCCTAGGGTTTTTGACCCAGACTCACCAGAATCGTGCTGTATCATCTAGACAAGTGGGACATTAAAAGTTGTTAAAAGCGTTCTAAAAGAGTGAACGGTGTTTCCGTGACAACGCCACAAATTTCAGGTTCGTTTTTGTGGCTCGCCATCAAATTTCAACGAGTGATAATTCGCACACACTTTGGCCGATTTCACTCAAACTTCAATCGTTGGTGGACACCCCGGCCCTGAACAGATTGATATAAGAAAATCTGAAATGGACACTATAGCGCCCCCTAGGGAGATTGCATGGAAGTGCAAAATTTTACTTTGTCGTAGACATACCAAATTTGGTACACACATTCGTGACAGGGTCTCGATCAAAAATCTCAATGATGACCCCGGGGCATCTCCCATCGTGTTGCCATGGCAACAGGCCAAACATCTGTTCTTGTCATTAGGATTCTCTGGAAAAACTTTGGTGTAGTCAAACAAAGTTTGGTACACAGATGCATCATGGGAAGATAAACAAAAAGTATATTATACCGTTGCTAGGCAACCAACCAGCCATATTGGATAGACCATGTGACCTGGTGGCGAAGGCGCCATTTCCTGTCAAACTTCGACAAGTGATAATTCGCACATACTTTGGCAGATTTTACTCAAACTTTAATCGTTGGTGAACACCCCGGCCCTACACAGATTGATATAAGAAAATCTCAATTGGCCGTAATAGCGCCCCCTAGGGAGATTGCATGGAACAGAAAAATTTTACTTTGCTGTAGACACACCAAATTTGGACCAGACATTCGTGACATGGTCCTGATCAAAAAACACAATGATGACCCCACGGCATCTCACATCATGTTGCCATGGTAACAGGTCAAACATCTGTCCCTGCCATTAGGACGCCCGGCAAAAACTTTGGTGTAGCCACACCTAATTTAGTACATAGATGGTTCATGGGAATAGGAAAATGGCGCGATAGCAGGGGGCTGCGAGTGCAAGCGAGGGCCGATCATCGCCGCTTGCGGCTATATTTATTATTAGGCCCGAGCGCTGAAGAGCGCATAGGGCCTTTTGTAACTGTTCTGCGGTGCGAAGCACTGCAGAACCAGCGTGGAACGTGTGAAACGCGCTAGTAGGTGTCAATGGACCCCACAGGTGGGTTACTGGACGTGCGCCCTTTCCATTGATATATTTTGTGTTACCATTCGTGGCACTATATTGTTACTGTTCTGGTTTTTCTTATTCTTATTATTATTATTATTATTTTCCCGACCACTTTTTCAGGTTTCGGGTACTTCCCATGGACGAAAACTCACGAAATTTTGCGCAAAATTCAAGAACGCCAAAAAAGGAATTTACAAATAATCTGTATTAAAAAATCTTTAAAAATGGCTCCACAGCGCCACCTCAAAAATCAAAATACATTGCGCCTATGGCTATACCCGATAAATGAACTTTGTCGTAGATAAACGAAATTCGGGTGGTGGATAGGTCATGTCGTTACGAACCAAAAAATATATTATGGCGTTGCTAGGCGACCAACAGGAAGTCAGCTATATTGGGCCGAGCACTCGACCCGGCACCGAGGGTGCATTTTCCTGTCTTCGTATTTTAACGAACTCCTCCTAGGGTTTTTGACCCAGACTCACCAGAATCGTGCTGTATCATCTAGACAAGTGGGACATTAAAAGTTGTTAAAAGCGTTCTAAAAGAGTGAACGGTGTTTCCGTGACAACGCCACAAATTTCGGGTTCGTTTTTGCGGCTCGCCATCAAATTTCAACGAGCGATAATTCGCGCATACTTTGGCCGATATCACTCAAACTTTAATCGTTCGTTGACACCCCGGCCCTGAACAGATTGATATAAGAAAATCTGAAATAGGTGCTATAGCGCCACCTAGGGAGATTGCATGGAAGCGCAAAATTTTACTTTGTCGTAGACATACCAAATTTGGTACACATATTCGTGACGGGGTATCGATCAAAAAACTTAATGACGTCAACACGCCATGTCCCATCGTGTTGCCATGGCAACAGGCCAAACATCTGTCGTCGCCAATGGGACGCCCAGCATAAACTTTGTCGTAGCCATACCAAATTTGGTACACAGATGCATCACGGGATAAGGAACAAAAAAGTATATTAAGCGGTTGCTAAGCGACCAACAGGAAGTCGGCCATTTTGGATCGAGCACGTGACCTGGCACCGAGGGTGCATTTTCCTGTCCTCGTATTTTAACGAACTCCTCCTAGGGTTTTTGACCCAGACTCACCAGAATCGTGCTGTATCATCTAGACAAGTGGGACATTAAAAGTTGTTAAAAGCGTTCTAAAAGAGTGAACGGTGTTTCCGTGACAACGCCACAAATTTCAGGTTCGTTTTTGTGGCTCGCCATCAAATTCGATGAGTGATAATTCGCACATACTTTGGCCGATTTCACTCAAACTTCAATCGTTGGTGGACACCCCGGCCCTGAACAGATTTCTATAAGAAAATCTGAAATGGACGCTATAGCGCCCCCTAGGGAGATTGCATGGAAGTGCAACATTTTATTTTGTCGTAAACATACCAAATTTGGTACACACATTCGTGACAGGGTCTAATTTGGTACATAGATGGTTCATGGGAATAGGAAAATGGCGCGTTAGCAGGGGGCTGCGAGTGCAAGCGAGGGCCGATCATCGCCGCTTGCGGCTATATTTATTATTATTATTATTTTCCCGACCACTTTTTTCAGGTTTCGGGTACTTCCCACTGACGAAAACTCACGAAATTTTGCGCAAAATTCAAGAACGCCAAAAAAGGAATTTACAAATAATCTGTATTAAAAAATCTTTAAAAATGGCTCCACAGCGCCACCTCAAAAATCAAAATACATTGCGCCTATGGCTATACCCGATAAATGAACTTTGTCGTAGATAAAAGAAATTCGGGTGGTGGATAGGTCATGTCGTTACGAACCAAAAAATATATTACGGCGTTGCTAGGCGACCAACAGGAAGTCAGCTATATTGGGCCGAGCACGCGACACGGCACCGAGGGTGCATTTTCCTGTCTTCGTATTTTAACGAACTCCTCCTAGGGTTTTTGACCCAGACTCACCAGAATCGTGCTGTATCATCTAGACAAGTGGGACATTAAAAGTTGTTAAAAGCGTTCTAAAAGAGTGAACGGTGTTTCCGTGACAACGCCACAAATTTCGGGTTCGTTTTTGCGGCTCGCCATCAAATTTCAACGAGCGATAATTCGCGCATACTTTGGCCGATATCACTCAAACTTTAATCGTTCGTTGACACCCCGGCCCTGAACAGATTGATATAAGAAAATATGAAATAGGTGCTATAGCGCCACCTAGGGAGATTGCATGGAAGCGCAAAATTTTACTTTGTCGTAGACATACCAAATTTGGTACACATATTCGTGACGGGGTATCGATCAAAAAACTTAATGACGTCAACACGCCATGTCCCATCGTGTTGCCATGGCAACAGGCCAAACATCTGTCGTCGCCAATGGGACGCCCGGCATAAACTTTGTCGTAGCCATACCAAATTTGGTACACAGATGCGTCACGGGATAAGGAACAAAAAAGTATATTATGCGGTTGCTAAGCGACCAACAGGAAGTCGGCCATTTTGGATCGAGCACGTGACCTGGCACCGAGGGTGCATTTTCCTGTCCTCGCATTTTAACGAACTCCTCCTAGGGTTTTTGACCCAGACTCACCAGAATCGTGCTGTATCATCTAGACAAGTGGGACATTAAAAGTTGTTAAAAGCGTTCTAAAAGAGTGAACGGTGTTTCCGTGACAACGCCACAAATTTCAGGTTCGTTTTTGCGGCTCGCCATCAAATTCGACGAGTGATAATTTGCACATACTTTGGCCGATTTCACTCAAACTTCAATCTTTTGTGGACACCCCGGCCCTGAATAGATTGATATAAGAAAATCTGAAATGGACGCTATAGCGCCCCCTAGGGAAGTGCAAAATTTTATTTTGTCGTAGACATACCAAATTTGGTACACAGATGCATCATGGGAAGATAAACAAAAAGTATATTATACCGTTGCTAGGCAACCAACCAGCCATTTTAGATAGACCCTGTGACCTGGTGGCGAAGGCGCCATTTCCTGTCAAACTTCGACGAGTGATAATTCGCGCATACTTTGGCCGATATCACTCAAACTTTAATCATTGGTGGACACCCCGGCCCTGAACAGATTGATATAAGAAAATCTGAAATAGGTGCTATAGCGCCACCTAGGGAGATTGCATGGAAGTGCAAAATTTTACTTTGTCGTAAACATACCAAATTTGGTACACACATTCGTGACATGGTCTTGATCAAAAACACATTAACACCCCCACTCCATCTCACATCATGTTGCCATGGTAACAGGTCAAACATCTGTCCCTGCCATTAGGATGCCCGGCAAAAACTTTGGTGTGGCCACACCTAATTTGGTACATAGATGGTTCATGGGAATAGGAAAATGGCGCGTTAGCAGGGGGCTGCGAGTGCAAGCGAGGGCCGATCATCGCCGCTTGCGGCTATATTTAGGCCCGAGCGCTAAAGCGTAGGGCCTATTGTAATTGTTCTGCAGTGCGAAGCACTGCAGAACCAGCGTGCGCAAAACAAAGCGCGAAGCGCTTTGTTTTGCGCACGCAGCAGAGCGCGAAGCGCTCTCCCCTTTTTAAACACCTAGCAGTCATGTCAACGACTGGTGCCCGCTGACCTGGCATGGTGGCATCGCCCGTGGCCGCGATAGCGGCCAAATTGTAATTGTTCACCCCAAAACATTCTCGGCCCACCAGCGTGCGCAAAACAAAGCGCGAAGCGCTTTGTTTTGTGCACGCAGCAGAGCGCGAAGCGCTCTCACCTTTTTAAGCACCTAGCACTCATGTCAACAACTGGTGCCCGCTGACATGGCATGGTGGCATCGCCCGTGGCCGCGATAGCGGCCAAATTGTAATTGTTCACCCCAAAACATTGCCGGAACGCGTGAGCTGAGACAGAGCGCGAAGCGCTCTGTCTCAGCTCACGCAACAGAGCGCGAAGCGCTCTCCTGTTTCCAAGCATAGTGGCAATCATATCAGTGACTTGTGCCCGCTGACCTGGCACGGTGGCACCGCCCGTGGCGGCAAAATTGTAATCGTTTTGTGGGCACACATGACATCGTGCACGCAGTGCACGATGTCATGAGTGCCCACAAAACCAGAGCGCGAAGCGCTCTCCCTTTTCCAAACACTCAATGCCACACTATAGTGACACTCATAGGATCCAATAGCACAGACTGGCACTGCCCATTGCCACGAAAGCGGCATAATTGTAATCGTTAACCATCGTAAATGCCAAAAATGTGTATTGGGCAAGTGAGTAATCGATGAGGTCAATGACGAGCGCAACGCGCTCGTCATTGAGAATGGACCCCACGGGTGCGTTACTGGACGCGAGCCCTTTCCATTGATATATATATTGCCACCATAGGTGGCACCATATTGTTATTGTTCTGGTTTTTCTTCTTCTTATTATTATTATTTTTCTAACCCCTTTTTTCAGGTTTCGGGTACTTCCCACCGACGAAAACTCACGAAATTTTGCACAAAATTCAAGAACGCCAAAAAAGGAATTTACAAATAATCTGTATTAAAAAATCTTAAAAAATGGCTCGACAGCGCCACCTGGAAAATCAAAATACATTGCGTCTATGGCTATACCCGAAAAATGAACTTTGTCGTAGATAAACGAAATTCGGGTGGTGGATAGGTCATGTCGTTACAAACCCAAAAATATATTACGCCGTTGCTAGGCGACCAACAGGAAGTCGGCCATATTGGCCTGAGCACGCGACCCGGCGCCGAAGGCGCATTTTCCTGTCCTCGTATTTTAACGAACTCCTCCTAGGGTTTTTGACCCAGACTCACCAGAATCGTGCTGTATCATCTAGACAAGGGGGCCATTAAAAGTTGTTAAAAGCGTTCTGAAAGAGTGAACGGTGTTTCCGTGACAACGCCACAAATTTCGTGTTCGTTTTTGTGGCTCGCCATCAAACTTCGACAAGCGATAAATCGCGCATACTTTGGCCGATTTCACTCAAACTTTAATCGTTGGTGGACACCCCGGCCCTGAACAGATTGATATAAGAAAATCTGAAATGGGTGCTATAGCGCCACCTAGGGAGATTGCATGGAAGCGCAAAATTTTACTTTGTCGTAGACATACCAAATTTGGTACACATATTCATGACGGGGTATCGATCAAAAAACTTAATGATGTCAACACGCCATGTCCCATCGTGTTGCCATGGCAACAGGCCAAACATCTGTCGTCGCCAATGGGACGCCAGGCAAAAACTTTGTCGTAGCCAAACCAAATTTGGTACACAGATGCATCATGGCAATAGGGACAAAAAAGTATATTATGCGGTTGCTAGGCGACCAACAGGAAGTCGGCCATTTTGGACCGAGCACGTGACCTGGCACCGAGGGTGCATTTTCCTGTCCTCGTATTTTAACGAACTCCTCCTAGGGTTTTTGACCCAGACTCACCAGAATCGTGCTGTATCATCTAGACAAGTGGGACATTAAAAGTTGTTAAAAGCGTTCTAAAAGAGTGAACGGTGTTTCCGTGACAACGCCACAAATTTCAGGTTCGTTTTTGTGGCTCGCCATCAAATTCGATGAGCGATAATTCACGCATACTTTGGCCGATTTCACTCAAACGTTAATCGTTGGTGGACACCCCGGCCCTGAACAGATTGATATAAGAAAATCTGAAATGGACACTATAGCGCCCCCTAGGGAGATTGCATGGAAGTGCAAAATTTTACTTTGTCGTAGACATACCAAATTTGGTACACACATTCGTGACGGGGTCTTGACCAAAAAACTCAATGACGCCAACACGCCATGTCCCATCGTGTTGCCATGGCAACAGGCCAAACATCTGTCGTCACCAATGGGACGCCAGGCAAAAACTTTGTCATAGCCAAACCAAATTTGGTACACAGATGCATCATGGGAATAGGAACAAAAAGTATATTAAGCGGTTGCTAGGCGACCAACCAGCCATATTGGATAGACCATGTGACCTGGTGGCAAATGCGTCATTTCTTGTCAAACTTCGACAAGTGTTAATTCACGCATACTTTGGCTGATTTCACTCAAACTTCAATCATTGGTGGACACCCCGGCCCTGAACAGATTGATATAAGAAAATCTGAAATGGACACTATAGCGCCCCCTAGGGAGACTACATGGAAGTGCAAAATTTTACTTTGTCGTAGACATACCAAATTTGGTACACACATTCGTGATAGGGTCTCGAGCAAAAATCTCAATGATGACCCCATGGCATCTCCCATTGTGTTGCCATGGCAACAGGCCAAACATCTGTCGTCACCAATGGGACGCTAGGCAAAAACTTTGTCCTAGTCAAACCAAATTTGGTACACAGATGCATCATGGGAAGAGGAACAAAAAATTATATTACATCGTTGCTAGGCAACCAACCAGCCATATTGGATAGACCATGTGACCTGGTGGCAAAGGCGTCATTTCCTGTCAAACTTCGACGAGTGATAATTCGCTCATACTTTGGCCGATTTTACTCAAACTTTAATCGTTGCTGAACACCCCGGCCCTACACAGATTGATATAAGAAAATCTCAATTGGCCGTAATAGCGCCCCCTAGGGAGATTGCATGGAACAGAAAGATTTTACTTTGCCGTAGACACACCAAATTTGGACCACACATTCGTGACAGGGTCTCGATCAAAAATCTCAATGATGACCCCGCGGCATCTCCCGTCATGTTGCCATGGTAACAGGTCAAACAGCTGTCCCTGCCATTAGGACGCCGGCAAAAGCTTTGGTGTAGCCACACCTAATTTAGTACATATATGGCTCATGGGAATAGGAAAATGGCGCGTTAGCGCCACCCCCCCTGCGAGTGCAAGCGAGGGCCGATCATCGCCGCTTGCGGCTATATTTATTATTATTATTATTTATTCTTATTATTTTCCTCCCCCCCTTTTTTCAGGTTTCAGGTACTTCCCACCGACGAAAACTCACGAAATTTTGCACAAAATTCAAGAATGCCAAAAAAGGAATTTACAAATAATCTGTATTAAAAAATCTTAAAAAATGGCTCGACAGCGCCACCTGGAAAATCAAAATACATTACGCCAATGGCTATACCCGAAAAATGAACTTTGTCGTAGACAAACGAAATTCGGGTGGTGGATAGGTCATGTCGTTACAAACCAAAAAATATATTACGCCGTTGCTAGGCGACCAACAGGAAGTCGGCCATTTTGGCCCGAGCACGCGACCCGGCGCCGAAGGCGCATTTTCCTGTCTTCGTATTTTAACGAACTCCTCCTAGGGTTTTTGACCCAGACTCACCAGAATCGTGCTGTATCATCTAGACAAGTGGGACATTAAAAGTTGTTAAAAGCGTTCTAAAAGAGTGAACGGTGTTTCCGTGACAACGCCACAAATTTCGGGTTCGTTTTTGCGGCTCGCCATCAAACTTCGACGAGCGATAATTCGTGCATACTTTGGCCGATTTCACTCAAACTTTAATCGTTGGTGGACACCCTGGCCCTGAACAGATTGATATAAGAAAATCTGAAATGGGTGCTATAGCGCCACCTAGGGAGATTGCATGGAAGCGCAAAATTTTACTTTGTCGTAGACATACCAAATTTGGTACATATATTTGTGACGGGGTATCGATCAAAAAACTCAATGACGCCAACACGCCATGTCCCATCGTGTTGCCATGGCAACAGGCCAAACATCTGTCGTCACCAATGGGACGCCTGGCAAAAACTTTGTCGTAGCCAAACCAAATTTGGTACACAGATGCATCATGTGAATAGGAACAAAAAAGTATATTATGCGGTTGCTAGGCGACCAACAGTAAGTCGGCCATTTTGGACCGAGCA
Source organism: Paratrypauchen microcephalus (assembly GCA_036785185.1). Taxonomy (NCBI): domain Eukaryota; kingdom Metazoa; phylum Chordata; class Actinopteri; order Gobiiformes; family Gobiidae; genus Paratrypauchen; species Paratrypauchen microcephalus. The sequence continues at coordinate 2,092,164 of JAVJIX010000164.1, forward strand.
CGTGACCTGACACCGAGGGCGCATTTTCCTGTCTTCGTATTTTAACGAACTCCTCCTAAGGTTTTTGACCCAGACTCACCAGAATCGTGCTGTATCATCTAGACAAGTGGGACATTAAAAGTTGTTAAAAGCGTTCTAAAAGAGCGAACGGTGTTTCCGTGACAACGCCACAAATTTCGTGTTCGTTTTTGTGGCTCGCCATCAAACTTCGACAAGGGATAATTCGCGCATACTTTGGCCGATTTCACTCAAACTTTAATCGTTGGTGGACACCCCGGCCCTGAACAGATTGATATAAGAAAATCTGAAATGGACACTATAGCGCCACCTAGGGAGATTGCATGGAAGCGCAAAATTTTACTTAGTCGTAGACATACCAAATTTAGTACACATATTCGTGACGGGGTCTCGATCAAAAAACTCAATGACGCTCCCGTGCAAGCTCCCATCGTGTTGTCATGGCAACAGGCCAAACATCTGTCCTCGCCATTAGGATCCTCTGCAAAAACTTTGTCAGAGTCAAACCAAATTTGGTACACAGATACATCATGGGAAAAGGAACAAAAAAGTATATTACGTTGTTGCTAGGCAACCAACCAGCCATATTGGATAGACCATGTGACCTGGTGGCGAAGGCGCCATTTTCTGTCAATCTTCGACGAGTGATAATTCACACATACTTTGGCCGATTTCACTCAAACTTTAATCGTTGGTGGACACCCCGGCCCTACACAGACTGATACAAGAAAATCGAAAATGGCCATAATAGCGCCCCCTAGGCAGAATGCATGGAATAGAAAATATTTACTTTGCCGTAGACACACCAAATTTGGACCACACATTCGGGACATCGTCTCGATCAAAAAACACAGTGACACCCCCACTCCATCTCACATCATGTTGCCATGGTAACAGGTCAAACATCGGTCCCTGCCATTAGGATGTCCGGCAAAAACTTTGATGTAGCCACACCTAATTTGGTACACAGATGCATCATGGGAATAGGAAGAAAAAAGTATATTACACCATTGCTAGGCAACCAACCAGCCATATTGGATAGACCATGTGACCTGGTGGCAAAGGCGTCATTTCCTGTCAAACTTCGACGAATGATAATTAGCACATACTTGCTCCGATTTCACTCAAACTTTAATCGGTGGTGGACACCCCAGCCCTACACAGATTGATATAAGAAAATCTAAAATGGTCACAATAGCGCCCCCTAGGGTAATTGCATAGAACTGCAAAATTTAACTTTGTCGTACACATACAAGATTTGGTACAAATATTCCTGGGATATTTTCAATGAAAAAAGTCAATGGTGACCACATGCCATGCCTCATCGGGTTGCCATGGCAACAGGCCAAACATCTCTCCCCGCCAATAGGACACCTGACAAAATCTTTGGTATAGCCACACCAAATTTGGAACATAGATGCATCATGGGAATAGGAATAAAAAATATATATTACGCTGTTGCTAGGCAACCAACCATATTGGGTAGAACATGTGACCTGGTGTTGAAGGCGCCATTTTCTGTCTTCATATTTTTATTTATTCAATTTATTTATTAATGTTTGCACCCAGCATTTAAAAGAACAAAAATACACACAAAAGAAAAAGAAAATTACAGAACAGTGCAGGAAAGGCTTATAATTGACCCTCCTCTTAAAATAATTTAAATTAAAAGGCAAAAAAAACAACCCCTCCCCACCTCAACCCCAGGCATTCAACACAAATGCATCCAGATAACACACAAGCTCACACATGCATGCAGGTAGAAAAAAGGGGAGGAAAATGGCGCGTTAGCGCCACCCCCCCAGCGAGTGCAAGCGAGGGCCGATCATCGCCGCTTGCGGCTATATTTCTTATTCTTATTATTATTTTCCTATACACTTTTTTCAGGTTTCGGGTACTTCCCACCGACGAAAACTCACGAAATTTTGCACAAAATTCAAGAACGCCAAAAAAGGAATTTACAAATAATCTGTATTAAAAAATCTTTAAAAATGGCTCGACAGCGCCACCTGGAAAATCAAAATACATTGCGCCAATGGCTATACCCGAAAAATGAACTTTGTCGTAGACAAATGAAATTCGGGTGGTTGATAGGTCATGTCGTTACAAACCAAAAAATATATTATGCCGTTGCTAGGCGACCAACAGGAAGTCGGCCATATTGGAACGAGCACGTGACCCGGCGCCGAAGGCGCAGTTTCCTGTCCTCGTATTTTAACGAACTCCTCCTTGGGTTTTTGACCCAGACTCACCAGAATCGTGCTCTATCATCTAGACAAGTGGGACATTAAAAGTTGTTAAAAGCGTTCTAAAAGAGTGAACGGTGTTTCCATGACAACGCCACAAATTTCGGGTTCGTTTTTGCGATTCGCCATCAACCTTCGACGAGCGATAATTCGCGCATACTTTGGCCGATTTCACTCAAACTTTAATCGTTGGTGGACACCCCGGCCCTGAACAGATTGATATAAGAAAATCTGAAATGGGTGCTATAGCGCCACCTAGGGAGATTGCATGGAAGCGCAAAATTTTACTTTGTCGTAGACATACCAAATTTGGTACACATATTTGTGACGGGGTATCGATCAAAAAACTCAATGACGCCAACATGCCATGTCCCATCGTGTTGCCATGGCAACAGGCCAAACTTCTCTCCTTGCCAATGGGACACCCAGGAAAAACTTTGTCGTAGCCAAACCAAATTTGGTACACAGATGCATCATGGGAATAGGAACAAAAAACTATATTACACCGTTGCTAGGCGACCAACAGGAAGTCGGCCATATTGGAACGAGCACGTGACCCGGCACCGAGGGCGCATTTTCCTGTCTTCGTATTTTAACGAACTCCTCCTAGGGTTTTTGACCCAGACTCACCAGAATCGTGCTGTATCATCTAGACAAGTGGGACATTAAAAGTTGTTAAAAGCGTTCTAAAAGAGTGAACGGTGTTTCCGTGACAACGCCACAAATTTCGGGTTCGTTTTTGCGGCTCGCCATCAAATTTCAATGAGCGATAATTCGTGCATACTTTGGCCGATTTCACTCAAACTTTAATCATTGGTGGACACCCCGGCCCTGAACAGATTTCTATAAGAAAATCTGAAATGGACACTATAGCGCCCCCTAGGGAGATTGCATGGAAGTGCAAAATTTTACTTTGTCGTAGACATACCAAATTTGGTACACACATTCGTGACAGGGTCTCGATAAAAAAACTCATTGATGCCAACACGCCATGTCCCATCGTGTTGCCATGGCAACAGGCCAAACACCAATGGGACGCCAGGCAAAAACTTTGTCATAGCCAAACCAAATTTGGTACACAGATGCATCATGGGTAGAGGAACAAAAAAGTATATTACATCGTTGCTAGGCAACCAACCAGCCATATTAGATAGACCATGTGACCTGGTGGCGAAGGCGCCATTTTGTGTCAAATTTCGACGAATGATAATTCGCACACACTTTGGCCGATATCACTCAAATTTTAATCGTTGGTGGACAACCCGGCCCTGAGCAGATTGATATAAGAAAATCTAAAATGGCCATATTAGCGCCCCCTAGGGAGATTGCATGGAACAGAAAAAATTTACTTTGCCGTAGACACACCAAATTTGGTACACACATTCATGACAGGGTCTCAATCAAAAAACTCAATGACGCCAACACACCATGTCCCATCGTGTTGCCATGTCAACAGGCCAGACATCTGTCCTCGCCAATGGGACGCCAGGCAAAAACTTTGTCATAGCCAAACCAAATTTGGTACACAGATGCATCATGGGAAGAGGAACAAAAAAGTATATTATGTCATTGCTAGGCAACCAACCAGCCATATTGGATAGGCCATGTGACCTGATGTCAAAGGCACCATTTTCTGTCCTCATATTTTTATTTATTCAATTGATTTTTTAATGTTTGCACCCAGCATTTAAAAGAACAAAAATACACACAAAAGAAGAAGAAAATAACAGAACAGTGCAGGAAAGGCTTATGAGTGACCCTCCTCTTCAAATAATTGAAATTAAAAGGCAAAACAAACAACCCCTCCCCACCTCAACCCCAGGCATTCAACACAAATGCATCCAGATAACGCACAAACTCACACATGCATGCAGCTAGAAAAAATGGGGAGGAAAATGGCGCGTTAGCGCCACCCCCCCAGAGAGTGCAAGCGAGGGCCGATCATCGCCGCTTGCGGCTATATTTATTATTATTATTATTATTATTATTATTATTATTATTATTATTACTACTACTACTACTACTATCCTTATGGATCTAAAATATATCCATAAGTATTGTAAATGTTATATTATTATTATGAATTTATAAAAAAGCCTTATAAGAACTCAAAATCTGCGCGAAATACTTTTCGCGCAGAAATACTTTACTACTACTTGCGAAATACTTTACTACTACTTTTTATTAGTAGTAGTAGTAGTAGTAATAGTTCTTTTATTATTATTATTATTAGTAGTAGTAGTAGTAGTAGTAGTATTTGTTATTATTATTATTATTAGTAGTAGTAGTAGTAGTAGTAGTAGTATTTGTTATTATTATTAGTAGTAGTAGTAGTAGTAGTAGTAGTAGTAGTAGTAGTATTTGTTATTATTATTATTAGTAGTAGTAGTAGTAGTAGTAGTAGTATTTGTTATTATTATTATTATTATTATTAGTAGTAGTAGTAGTAGTAGTAGTAGTATTTGTTATTATTATTATTAGTAGTAGTAGTAGTAGTAGTAGTAGTATTTGTTATTATTATTATTATTATTATTAGTAGTAGTAGTAGTAGTAGTAGTAATAGTTATTTTATTATTATTAGTAGTAGTAGTAGTAGTAGTAGTAGTAGTGGTAGGAGTAGTAGTATTATTTGTTGTTGTTGTTGTTATTATTGTTATTATTATTATTATTATTATTATTATTATTATTATTATTACTAATGCTTTCCTTATGGATCTGAAAAATATCCATAAGTATTATAAATATTATAATAATAATTAATAATTATAAGAGCTCAGAATCGGCACGAAATACGTTTACTTTTTACTCTTAAAGTACATTTTTAAGCAGATATTTAAATTGTTTTACTTGAATAGATTTTTTTCATGTGATACTTTTACTTTTCCTTGATTTTTTTTTTCTGCTCCGGTATGTGTACTTTTACTTAAGTTACAAAATGAAGTACTTCTTGCACCAGAAATCCCCCCTATCCATCTCTCGGCCTGCTCAAAGAACCTCCGCCGCCGACATGACGTACGGCGACGCTTGTTTTCACGGCGAGATTGGGTTAAATATTTGCTAATGAGTTTTGGTTGAAGTTTGCTCGGTCCAGATGTGGAGCGCGGCGGTTCAAAGCGCGTTTACGGAGCTGTCACTTCGCTGGGCTGCGCGTTCGCCGTGAATTACTGTATTTTTCCATGTTTGCGTTCGGAGTTTCTGTGAATAGAAGACGAGGAGTGACAAGTGCCTGTGGAGGAGTTTGGATTCATGCAAAAACAACACAGATGAATCTTTAGGAAATCTTTTGTAAATTGAGTTTTTTGCTTAATCTGTGTCACGAAGAAATATCTCATCGTAATTGAGTTACTTGAAGAACATATATTGTGCTTGAGTCGGCTCGAGAGTTATAATCTATTATATTTTGGACAGCGTTTGTTCACTTCTGGGTTGGAAAATTGCGGATTCCAACGAGGTAGGCCGATTGGGAGTCGATTCCCACCTGCCCTTTCACCGCACGACTCTGTGAACGGCATCACAACAAAGCGCTGCACGCTGTCAGCACCTCCGATGGGTAATTGCAGATCTAATTAGCGAGTAGAGCTTTTTTTTTTTCATTTATGCAAAAATTACTACGCAACGCTGCTGAATCCTACGTGTTTCACAGATAAACAGGAGGAGGAAACGGGAACAGATCGGAGGAATCGCACGGCGAAGTATAAAGATGATTCAAACATGCATGATCGCTTTTGCAGAACGGGTCCGCTTTAATTCATGCTGAGCAAATAGTTTATAAAGAACGGCAAAAGGAGAAATTCAGTTTGTCAACTGGACAAAAGTTTATTTGGTGTAATCCATTTCGCAGCTCATCCAAGCTGCTTCTTCAGTTCTGGTCAGACGCTGGTGGACATTGGTGGAAATTACTCTGAAACTACCACACCTACTTGTTAAAGGAAAATTTACGTTTTTTTACAATCTGAGCCTTCTTTCGGCAATAAAACAAGTAGTTTTACTCACCCATAGCAGTTTGGTGTCAATTGGAGCAGTATCGCAGAACTTATGTTGAGCCGTTCTGTTCTACCAATGATCCCGTATCCGTTAGCGTGAGTGCTCGGGGCATTACTTTGCGGTGTCCAAATAACACAAACTTTAGCACTTTTCAAATCACAGAAGATCGCTGTGTCAGGGTAGACTTTTAGTGGATTCCAAAACGGCCTGAAACCCGATATCCAGCTATAGTTTCATTTGATGACGTCATCAGAGAGGACAGTGCGCATGCGTGAACTCAGCTGTTTTGTAAACACTGCTAGTCCGAAAGAAGCTAACACCGCTCTGAACTTTACTTTTCTGTTGCGATATCGGGTTTCAGGCCGTTTTGGAATCCACTAAAAGTCTACCCTGACACAGCGATCTTCTGTGATTTGAAAAGTGCTAAAGTTTGTGTTATTTGGACACCGCAAAGTAATGCCCCGAGCACTCACGCTAACGGGATCATTGGTAGAACAGAACGGCTCAACATAAGTTCTGCGATACTGCTCCAATTGACAGCAAACTGCTATGGGTGAGTAAAACTACTTGTTTTATTGCCGAAAGAAGGCTCAGATTGTAAAAAAATGTTAATTTTCCTTTAAGGATAGAGGATGAGATCGTTTAGCCGTTTCCTAATTCAGCGAGTGCACGGTTCGGAGCGTGCTTGGAGGGGGATGTGCGTCATATCCGGCGCGACAACTGCTGTTCCATTTCGTTTCTGTCCCCTGCACAGTTAAGACGCGGTCCGAACAGCGCAGTCGTTTCCATGGAAATCGGGGCGTGGAACATGCACGATTCGCACACTCAAAAGCCCCAGCATGCACAGCGCGGCAGGATATATGACTACAAAGATGGACTCGCCAGCGACATCGCCATGTGACAGTTGTGACTTCACTATAAAATGTGTGTACTGGTTCATCTCACCTACAACTATGCTACATGAAACTCTTCATAAACTACGCTAAACATGTGTGACGGTAGCCGTAACGGCATAGTTCACAGCACCTGTATTACCGTTCACATGCTTTTCCCCTTACACTTCTATATTTCCTTTGCTGTTGTAATGCTGGATATTCTACAGTATCGCCATGTCCCAATTCCAAGTATTACTAGTCGCAATAGAATAATATTTTTGTCTTTAGGGAACAAGGAGGAGACCACCCAGCTCATTGAGCTGAGGCGGGACCTGTTCCATTTCGCAGACGGCCATGTGATCCACGGACTGCACTCAGGGCTGAGCGAGTATGCACCGCTTCGACTGCAGGCTGAGACCACACCCCGAACCGTGCACTTGCTGAATTGGGAAACGGCTTTTGTCTCCCATCTACTATAGCTGTGTCTCAATTCGCAGTGTGCACAGTTCAGAGTGTGGTTTTAAGGGCAGACCGCATGGGCGTTGGCGAAATGGGACAGGTCTTGCAACTACCAGATGCAGCCGCCGACTCCATTTTCTCCCGTAGAAGTAGCACACGATGCATGCTGGGATATATGACTGCGCGAAGTGTGCATGGATGCAGTTAGTTCACGCCCCGATTTCCATGGAAACGACTGCGGTTTTCAGGGTGCATTTTAACTGCGCATGGGACAAAAAAGAAATGGGACAGCAGTTGTCGCGCTGGAAGTGATGTATGCGCCCTTAAAACCACACTCCAAACTGTGCACACTGGGAATTGAGACATAGCCCATAACTCTATCCTCAAACCTAAATCAAAACAAACAAACAACAGGGCAGCAGAGGGGTATTCCACGAACGTCGCTAAACTTAGCCGCGACTAAGTGCTAAGTTCTCGCCTGGCTGAGACACAACTTAGACAAAAGCTTGAACCCGTTCCACTAACGCGTTTCAGCTGCGCCTAGTCAGAGCTAAGCTCAGTCAGGCCTAAGCAGGCCGGGCCTCCGCATGTGCACGGGGTAAATAAGAAGCCCTGAACAAGCGACTGTCGAAAACGCGATCATGTCGAAGTTTCGGGCCTATTATTTCAGCGCATCAGAACAGAAGTTGCTTTTGGAACCCTACAACGCACTTGCGATAACCAAGGCAAGAGACATGGCGTGGCAGAAGATCGCCGAGCGCTTAAATACGTAAGTTAAGTCCTATAACAGTGCTGGACATTGAGATTTTTAAGTCTGTTTTTCACCATTTATGGTTTCACCATTTACCTGATTTGTGGCGCAGGGGTAAAGTCACCGTCTGGGGTGCGGGAGTTTGTGAGTTCGATTCTCATGGTGTGTGGTTCATGGCATTATTATATATCTGTAGAGCAGTCTTGTCAGTTGTAATTTATTTTTACTGTGTAAAAGTATTTGCTCCAACTAATACGTTAAATTGTGTTATCTTGTCTTTGAGCAGGAATAATGTAAAGAGGACTGTTTTGCAGGTAAAGACAAAGCATAAAAACATTTTGCAGAGTGGTAAGTAGGCTAATATTAATATTATTATTCAGTGAAATTAGTAATACTGTTGAAATGGTACCTTAATTTAATTTAAAATGAACAGTAGCTACCAAGCCACAGGAGGTGGGAGCCCCCCTCAAAACCTTTCACCTGCAGAGGAGCTGGCACTGGCCCTAAACCGGGGTCACCCACTGGTGGAGGTAACTGAAGGAGGGACCTCATCAAAGATCCTTCCTGCGAGTTCTCGTGAAGAGTATATTCAAGCTATTCTCTAGACTAATGCTTGCCTCAGCTGTGATCCAAGCATTTGTATTTTAATAGTATGCTTGTGTTCTAGTTACTGAAGATGGCGTACACTTGGACCCTCCTCAGCGGTCCTCCAGCAGTGCCTTGCCTGACCCTCAGCAGTCCTCCAGCAGTGTCTTGCCTGACCCTCAGCAGTCCTCCAGCAGTGCCTTGTCTGACCCTCAGCAGTCCTGCAGCAGTGCCTTGTCTGACCCTCAGCAGTCCTCCAGCAGTGTCTTGCCTGACTCTCAGCAGTCCTCCAGCAGTGCCTTGTCTGACCCTCAGCAGTCCTCCAGCAGTGCCTTGCCTGACCCTCAGCAGTCCTCCAGCAGTGTCTTGCCTGACCCTCAGCAGTCCTCCAGCAGTGGCCTCACACCAGAATGTCATACCTAATGTCTTTTATTGTTTTATGCCTATTGATGGAAATTGATAAATAGGATTTCATTAAAAAGGCTTGCACAGCATCTCTGAAGCAAATTTGTTGAATCATTGAAATGTTGCATCATGGAGCGTGCCTGTTATTTGGCTACATTTTGTTTTAAAAGTAAAGATTTACCTTTAACTGTATTCTTTGATAGAGATGTCACATAAAATATAAAGTGTCAATGTCATCATGTGAGAGTGATGTTAGGCCCAGCTGATATAATTTATGTGATGATAACAATAATTGTAGGTTAAATTTATTTCCATTTCTGTAATATGTTGCAAATATAAATGCGTTAAAATTTGACTTGGGTATCAATAGGTCAATAGCGGGAATCAAACCCCGGTCGCCGGTTTGAGAGTCAAAGCACATAACGACCAAAGCCTTTCTTTGAGCTACTGGTGGAATTCTTCTATATGTTAATGTCGTAAAGACAGCGGTTCAAAAGCACATGTCAAGAACCAAGAACGTAAGGTAATTTCTTTTTTTTGCTGATATTGTTTTCGGACAACACAGATACTCATGCGGGAGGTGTGCGGAACTGTTTGTTTGACACTCTGTTTACGTCAGGTACGTATTCTCTGCGACACGGCCTAACTAAGACAGAACTTTAGCCTTGCCGCGACCAGACTATGTGCTAAGACCATGTTGCCCCAGTAACTCAGCGGGAACTAAGTTTAGCGAGCGTCGTGGAACCGAACTCTCACTAAAACTAGCGCCAACTGACGAATAAAGCCGGGCTTTGAGCTTAGTAGCTTTCGTGGAATACCCCTCAGGTCAGGTCCAGAGGTGTGAAAACACCATTATGGTCCTGAATGGTTCTGCAAACAAGACCCACACTCCACTCCCACTGCAGATCTAACAGGCCCACCTAACTAACACAAACTGTAAACAAGTAGGTGTGGTAGTCTCAGAGTCATTTCATTGTAGTTAGCGCCCCCTTCAGGCAGATATAGGCAGTGTCC
>JAVJIX010000164.1:2107500-2265898 GCA_036785185.1 Paratrypauchen microcephalus
GACAGTTGATCAGTCTGTGCATAAACACGGTGAACACTGTGTGGGAACTAGGCCTAGAAGTCATCTGTCACCCATAACTTTAAGTTTAACAAAATTATACAAATGTGTTTATCGCCACAGCATATCATATTTATAAGAGAATGTCGTAAGTTAATAGTCTATTTTGGGGGGAAGGATGCGTTCCATTTGGGGGGAGGATCTTTGCCCATGACAGTGACACAATGCAATAGGCTAGCCTATGTGAACACATAACACAAAATACACACCTAGATGACATTTTGACATCGATCCAGTATTCAGCGCCTTGTCTACGCAACTGGCCCCACCAAGACTCAATACATTGATTTGCAGTGCTGGCCCCAGAGATGTAGCTTCGGTCCCCTGCCCTGTCGTCTTCTCCGTCACACCTGAAGAACTTCTGGATATCTCGCACAGTCACATTCTCAGTTCCAAAATCAGTTCGTACGATTCTTGGGCATCCACCTAACCTCTACACTGCATCCATGTAATAACTGCCAATCACTTGCGGGTTACTACTTGTGTGTGCAGCTTTCAGCCAGACGATCCTATGGGAAAACCCGTCTATGCATCCATTTATGCAGATTCCGAACGGTTTTAGTTTGTCATAAGAATCGACATGCCAAATGAAATTGGGTCCTTTGGAAAAGTACTGTCTGGGCTGAAGTCTACGACGACGGCGTAGCGCAACACTCTCTGGGTCCAGTAGTTGAAGGATAATCCGTACATCCTCTTTTTTTGCCTGAATGCCATGTTCCAGGCACTTTACATGCATCCAGCGGTACCCGTGGAGGCGACCTTGGCTGTTTAGTTGGCTGATGATTAAATCTATAGTCGTTCCTAGGTCAGAAAACTATGCCGGCGAAGCCCATCCTCTCTCAAAACTCTCTTCAGGTGTCTCAGACTTACAATAAAGCCATGTTGGGATGCAAGTGCATGGAGGATTTCTGTGTATCTGAGTCCAATATTAAAATATAATAAAATAGCGTCTAGTATTTCCGGAGCTACCATGGTGAGCTACAGCCTGTGTGTACGTGTGTGTGTAGGCAACAAGGTACAAGGATCTTGTGGGAATATTTTAATAAGTCGAGGGAACGACGCCTTGGATATAAACCGAGGGAACGCATTTTAAGATGTTCCCTCACCTTTTAAAAATCCGTGTGCACGGGTTATAACTCGTTCCCATGCTTTATAAGTCCTGCGCACGCCTTATAAGTCATTCCCACACTTTATATGAACGACTTCCACACTTTATAACTCGTGCGCACGCCTTATAAGTCATTCCCATGCTTTATAAATCGTGGGAACACCTTATAAGTCATTCCCACGCTTTATAACTCGTTCCCACGCTTTATTGTTATTATTTATTCACCTATGACACTTTCAAGGCTCTGTAGCACTGTAATTAATTCATCTAATTAACGCGTTAAACTGACAGCCTTAGAAAAAATTAGTTCACTACAAAGAGTTTTTGATCATTTCAGCCCTGGAATGTATAAGCTGTACAATATATTCTGGGACATGATATTTTTTGTAGTAGAATGGGTAGAATAAATAACTTTTTGCTTCATACTATTTATTTATTGCACCTCAGGACTTTTAATGATACTGTGTATTGAAAAAAACTGGTTTACCGTGATTATCCTGGTTTGTGTAAATGGCATAAAGCGGTTTCAATATTTTCATTTATCATTATATTACTTTGTAGCATATATCGTGCTACATCCATCGATCCATCTATTTTCTTTCGCTTATCCGGGGCCAGGTCACCGGGGCAACAGTCTAAGCAGTGACTCCCAGTGCAGTGACTTCACCCCGGACACTTCCTCCAGCTCCTCCGGGGGGGACCCCAGAGTGTTCCCAGGCCAGCCGGGAGACATAGTCCCTCCAGCGTGTCCTGGGTCTTCCCCGGGGCCTCCTCCCGGTGGGAACGTGCCGGACGTGCCCGGAACACCTCCCAAGGGGCCTCCCTTGGGCGTTCAGGAGGCGTCCGGAACAGGCACCCGAGCCACCTCAGCTGCTCCTCTCCACGTGGAGGAGCGGCGGCTCTACTCCGAGCTCCTCCCGTGTGACTGAGCTCCTCACCCTATCTCTAAGGGAGCACCCAGCCACTCTGCGGAGGAAACTCATTTCGGCCACTTGTATCCGCGATCTCATCCTTTCGGTCATTACCCAGAGCTCATGACCATAGGTGAGGAGAGGAACGTAGATCGACGGTAAATTGAGAGCTTTGCCTTTCAGCTCACTCCCTCTTTACCACAACGGTCCGGTACAAGGACAGTGCTTCAAACTTCATTGGTACTTCAAAGGTACCTTTGAAGGTACTTCAAAGGTAACGAGAAGCTTTGACCATTGACCTGGCTTTGTAACTCACAGAACACTGACTCAAAGCAGACGAGAGTTTGTGCATGGATGTCCAATTTATTACCATTACCTACTACATCACTAGTACATTTTCTGATCTAGGTTTAGTTGAGTCTGAAATAGAAGATTTAGGAATGGATTTTGAAAACAATTTATTCTCGGAGCCAAACATCTGCTATTGGAGTGAATCTTGTAAAATCTTCATGGTAGTTTTGGACTCCATCACAAAACAAAATGTCATGTTGCGGCAAGACATTCTTGAGGGCAAGCTCCAACATGCTTGCAAGAAAGATAAATTTCTGCTCCTTAAATTAACTGTTGAAGCCGCTGTGCTTGAAAATCAAGATCTACAAGATGAACTCCAGCGGACAAAAAACAGACAGACAATGAGACCGGAGCCGGTTGCAGAACCAAACTTTATTACTTGTGTAGAGACAGTTCAGGAAGACATTCATAAACTGGAAGATGAATTGGAATCATTGAGAGTCCAGAACGACAATCTGAAGTATGAGTCCGACCTGTTAAAATCAAAACTGCCTCAATGCGACTTGGAAGAACGCCGTGCTGCATTAAACTCTGAAAATGAACGCATCCGAGCACACAATCTGGCTCTTGATGAGGAGTGTGTGGAGCTACGGAACAAATTAGCAATCCAAGAAGAAATCACAAAACTGGAGGATGAATTGACATCACTGAGAGACGAGAACCACACTTTGGCAGAGGAGGTTGACCAGTTAGAGTTGGGCTATTCAGAATCAATACTGCTTCATGGAGATGAAGCACACTACACTCAACTACATTCTGAGTTTGACAGTAGGTTGGAAGAAAATACGATTTTATGGGACAAGATCGATATTACACACCAGAAAATTTTTAATGAGTTGTGCTGGAGAAAGGAATGTGAGGCCTTGAAGGTGTCAAGGAACTCCTTAAAAAGTGAAAATGCACTACTGAAGGAACATCTTTCGAAATCAAACAAAGAATATGACGCTCTAAAGGTGAAGGAGTGGGGGGACTACGAGGAGAAAGAGTGGAGGACAAAGATGCAGGACGAGAATGACCGAATGCAGCAAGAAATCGCCTCAGCGCAAGAGAAAATACGTGACCGCAAAGCCATGTTGGAGAGCTACAGGTACATTGACAAGGAAAAGAAAAAGGTTAAAAAAATTAATAACAAACTGCTTAAGGAAAAAGAGAAACTCCAGAAAGACCACGACACACTTGAGGAGAAGATCCAGATTCTTCCAGATAAGGAAGCTTCCACAAGTAAAGTGATAAAAGAAAACTACATCCTGTACAAACAAGTTCTTACACTTAAGGATAAAATTAGAAGTAAGAAGCTGATAAAAGCTAATCTGAAAAAACTTGAAGATGAGAAGAAACCGCTTCTACAACACCAACATGACCTAAAGAGAGAGATTGCCGATTTGACTGTGAAAGGTAATCATGTCGACTCCTTAGTGTTTGAAAACCAAATGTACACAAAGACGGCCAAAGACTTGTACGACGAGAATGACCGTTTGCAGGTAGAATACGCTAAGGCATTAGCAAAACTGCAACATAAACATGTTTTGGAGTTAATGAACAAGAGCTTGGAGAATGTGATAGAAGCAATGAACCAGCTCAACGAGAACCATGTGAGGGACGTCATAGAAGCTAGCGCAGGAGTTAGCACGGAATTTAGCTCAGGAGTTAGCACGGAATTTAGCTCAGGAGTTAGCACAGAATTTAGCTCAGGAGTTAGCACAGAAGCTAGCTCAGGAGTTAGCACGGAAGCTAGCTCAGGAGTTAGCACAGAATTTAGCTCAGGAGTTAGCACAGAAGCTAGCTCAGTAGTTAGCATGGAAGCTAGCTCAGGAGTTAGCACAGAATTTAGCTCAGGAGTTAGCACAGAAGCTAGCTCAATAGTTAGCATGGAAGCTAGCTTGGGAGTTAGCGCAGAATTTAGCTCAGGAGCTAGCACAGAAGCTAGCTCAGGAGTTAGCACAGAATTTAGCTCAGGAGTTAGCACAGAATATTTAGCTCAGGAGTTAGCACGGAATTTAGCTCAGGAGTTAGCACAGAACTTAGCTCAGGAGTTAGCACGGAAGCTAGCTCAGGAGTTAGCGCAGAATTTAGCTCAGGAGTTAGCACAGAAGCTAGCTCAGGAGTTAGCACAGAATGTAGCTCAGGAGTTAGCACAGGATTTAGCTCAGGAGTTAGCACAGAAGCTAGCTCAGGAGTTAGCACAGAATTTAGCGCAGGAGTTAGCACAGAAATTAGCTCAGGAGTTAGCACAGAAACTAGCTCAGGAGTTAGCACAGAATTTAGCTCAGGAGTTAGCACAGAATTTACCTCAGGAGTTAGCACAGAAGCTAGCTCAGGAGTTAGCACAGAATTTAGCTCAAGAGTTAGTACAGAATTTAGCTCAGGAGTTAGCACGGAAGCTATCTCAGGAGTTAGCACAGAATTTAGCTCAGGAGTTAGCGCAGAAGCTAACTCAGGAGTTAGCACAGAATTTAGCTCAGGAGTTAGCACGGAAGCTAGCTCAGGAGTTCGCACAGAATTTAGCTCAGGAGTTAGCACAGAAGCTAGCTCAGGAGTTAGCACAGAAGCTAGCTCAAGAGTTAGCACAGAATTTAGCTCAGGAGTTAGCACGGAAGCTAGCTAGCTATTATTATTATTATTATTATGGCCCTGAATGATTCTGCTAACAAGACCCACACTCCACTCCCACTGCAGATCTAATAGGCCCACCTAACTAACACAAACTGTGTGAAGAATCCCTCAGTCGTCCAGGTAGGATCCATGGTAAAAGGAGAAATTCAATTTGTCAACTGGACAAAGTTTATTTGGTCGAAGACGTTTCTCAGCTCATCCAAGCTACTTCGTCAGTTCTGGTTAGAGTGCGGATGGACACTGCTTATATCTGGCTGCAGGGAGGAGCTATCTACAATGAAATTACTATGAAACTATCACACCTCTTTGTTTTCAGTTTCTGTCTGGGGTCTTGTTAGCAGAACCATTCAGGACCATAATGGTGTTTTCACACCTCTGGACCTGACCTGCTGCACTATTGTTTTCTTTGTTTGTTTTGATTTAGGTTTGAGGATAGAGTTATAGATGGAGACAAATGATGTCTGAGACCTCCAGTTCTGTTCAAGGAAGGCTTCTCTTTCTTGACAAAAATAGCCTCTTTAACTCCCCTCTCAAACCAGTTCTTTTCCCTGGCCAAGATCTGAACCTCACTGTCCTCAAAGGAGGTGGCCCGTGGCTTTTAGGTGGAGATGTACGGCCATACATCTCCACCTATTTTTGTCAGGTCCAGAGGTGTGAAAACACCATTATGATCCTGAATGGGTCTGCTAACAAGACCCCAGACAGAAACTGAAAACAAAGAGGTGTGATAGTTTCATAGTAATTTCATTGTAGTTAGCTCCTCCCTGCAGCCAGATATAAGCAGTGTCCATCCACACTCTAACCAGAACTGACGAAGTAGCTTGGATGAGCTGAGAAACGTCTTCGACCAAATAAACTTTGTCCAGTTGACAAACTGAATTTCTCCTTTTACCATAACACAAACTGTAAACAAGTAGGTGCGGTAGTCTCAGAGTCATTTCATTGTAGTGAGCGCCCCCTTCAGGCAGATATAGGCAGTGTCCACCAGCGTCTGACCAGAACTGAAGAAGCAGCTTGAATGAGCTGAGAAACGGATTCAACCAAATAAACTTTTTTCCAGTTGACAAATTTAATTTCTCCATTTATGTTTACCTTATTTTCAATGCACATTTTACTAAATCTGAAAATAGGTATTTAATTATTTTTTGCACTACTTTTAGATTTTGTCTTAAAAGTTTTTGTTTTGTCTTTATATTGTATTTTGTACATTGTCTTTTGCATGACTTAGCAAGTAAGACATTTTCTTTTAAAAAATAAAATAAAGTAAGGAACAAAACATGATAATTCCACAGCCTGGAGCCCAACAAGGATCTGGAGCAGAAGCAGGAGCACAAGCACAAGCAGAGGGCTCTGAAGCACCAGCAAAGGACATGGAAGCCACAAGAGCCTGGATGAACGCAGTATTAGCAGAAGTTGCAGAGTTGGCCACCGGTGAAAGTGAAGTATCAAAACTTGTCAAGATTCGCTATGCCGTGTTCGAGACGATGCGAGTGGCTCCTACTCAGCAGCCGTTTACTTTTGTCAACATTTTCAGGCTGTCGCGTTTCCTGCAAAATGTTCGACTGTACCGTGGACAACGCACTACCTACTGGCTTTTTATGGGATGGATCAGCCAAGCCTGCTCAGAATAATTTGATGCAGTTATGAGAGCAGCAAATCAAAAGTGAAATATAGCCACAAACGGCGATGATCGGCCCTCGCTTGCACTCACGGGGGGGTGATGTAATTTTCCTCCCATTTTTTCTAGATAGATGCATCTGTGAGCTTGTGTGTTTGTGTGTTATCTGCGTGTGTGTTGAATGCCTGGGGGTGAGCTGGAGAGGGGTTATTTGTTTCGCCTTTTAATTTCAATTATTTTAAGAGGAGGGTCACTCATAAGCCTTTCCTGCACTGTTCTGTTATTTTCGATTAAAGTTTATTTTCCATTAAAGTTTGAGTGAAATCGCCCAAAGTATGCACGGATTATCACTTGTTGAAATTTGATGGCGAGCTGCAAAAACAAACCTGAAATTTGTGGCATTTTCATTGAAACACCGTTCAGTCTTTTAAAACGCTTTTAATAAATGTCCCACTTGTCTAGATGATACAGCACAATTCTGGTGAGTCTGGGTCAAAACCCTAGGAGGAGTTCGTTAAAATACGAGGACAGGAACGCCAGGTCACGTGCTCGGTCCAATATGGCTGACTTCCTGTTGGTCGCCTAGCAACGGTGTAATATACTTTTTTTGTTCCTATTCCCATGATGCATCTGTGTACCAAATTTGGTTTGGCTACGACAAAATTTTTGCCGGGCGTCCCATTGGCGAGGACAGATGTTTGGCCTGTTGCCATGGCAACACGGATATAGCCATAGGCGCAATGTATTTTGATTTTCCAGGTGGCGCTGTCGAGCCATTTTTAAAGATTTTTTAATACAGATTATTTGTAAATTCCTTTTTTGGCATTCTTGAACTTTGTGCAAAATTTCGTGAGTTTTCGTCGGTGGGAAGTACCCGGACCTTGCAAAAAGTGTATAGGAAAATAAGAATAAGAAAAAACAAAACAATAACAATAGACCCTACACTTTAGCGCTCGGGCCTAAAAATACAAGCACTACCACCACCAGCTCACCTACAGACACAGTGACATAATAATTAGCTATGAGATGAATCAAGATTTGAAGAACATCAAGAAAACAATACCCGCTAAGGACTGCTCCCTGGGTATGCAAAATGTTTTGTCTCTGGGGAATGTTGATTTTGACCTTGAAAAAATTTGGCGACCTTTACGTCTTTTGTCTTGGTTTTGCGCCTCAGCATAAATTTAAAAATAAGAGACCACTGCAAAATGATCGGTTTTTCTGATTTTACTACTTATAGGTATGTGTTTGGGCAAAAGGAACATTTTTGTTTGAGCCTATAAACTACTGACAACATTTCCCCCAAATTCCAAATAAAAATATTATCGTTTAGAGCATTTATTTGCAGAAAATGACAAAAGGTCAAAATAACAAAAAAGATCCATGTTTTCAGTCCTCAAACAATGCAAAGAAACAAGATCAAATTCATTTTAAAACAACATAATACTAATGTTTACACTTAGGAAGAGTTCACAAATCAATATTTGGTGCAATAACCCTTATTTTTAATCACAGCTTTCATGCGTCTTGGCATGCTCTCCACAAGTCTGTCACATTGTTCTTGGGTCCTAGTTTAGACCTGGTTCAGACCTGGTTTAGTCCTAGTTCACACCTGGTTTAGTCTTGGTTCAGACCTGGTTTAGTCCTAGTTCAGACCTGGTTTAGTCTTGGTTCAGACCTGGTTTAGTCTTGGTTCAGACCTGGTTTAGTCCCAGTCTTTCACATTGTTCTTGGGTGACTTTATTTCACTCCTGCTGCAAGAACTGAAGTAGCTCAGCTTTGTGTTTGTGTTGGAATTCAACAGACGCTGGAATGGAATGGCTGTAATACATGTAGAGATGATGATTTCAGAAAAAGATGCAGTGGACTCTTATTGTTTTCCACTATATTTTGTATACACACACACACACACACACAGAGCATCTACAGTGTCATCACTCTACCAGCAGGCTGCGCTGTGAGCATCACCATGACCTTTTTTAGCTTCTATGAGGAAAAGAAACAAACACATGATGCACGACATTTAGTCAAAACTACAACAAACCCAAATTCACTTCTGTATATGTACAAATCAGAGTAATATTGAAAAATAAGTAGTAAAATATCCAAACACAGCTATGTAGCGCTCGCAGTTATAGAAATAGTAGTCATAGTTGAATTATTGTAGTAGTAGTAGTAGTAGTAGTAGTAGTAGTAGTAGTAGTAGTAGTAGTAGTATTGGTGGTAGTAGCAGTGGTAGTATTAGTAATTATATAAGCAGTGGCCATAGTTGTAATAGTACTATTACTACTACTACTACCACCACTACTACTACTACTACTGCGACTACTACTACTATTACTACTACTACTATTACTCCTACTCCTACTTCTATTACTACTATTACTTCTACTACTACTACTACTACTACTATTAATACTACTACTACTGTGGTAGTATTAGTAGTTATATAAGCAGTGGCCATAGTTGTAATACTACTACTACTACTACTGCGAATACTACTACTATTAGTACTATTACTACTATTACTTCTTCTACTACTACTACTACTACTACTATTACTACTACTCCTACTTCTATTATTACTATTACTTCTACTACTACTACTACTACTGCTACTACTACTACGACTACTACTATTATTAATACTACTACTACTACTAATACCACCACCACTACTACTATTACTACTACTATTATCACTACTACCACCACTACTATCTACTACAATACTACAACTATGACAGCTATATACAATTGTAGGGAGTATTATAGTATGAATGTAGTTCTGTATGTGTCACTGTTTTTTATATAAAAAACATGACATGATATGTCATGTTTTTTATATAAAAATAAGGCATTTTATTTTAAAATAATAAAAAGTAAATAAAATTGTGAAAAAAATAATAAAAAAATAAATAAAATTGTGAAAAATAAAATAATAAAAAGTAAATAAATTTGTGAAAAATAAAATAATAAAAGTGAATCAAATTGTGAAAAATAAAAAGTGAATAAAATTGTGAAAAAATAAAATAATAAAAAGTAAATAAAATTGTGAAAAAAAAAAAGGAAATAAAATTGTGGGAAAAAATAAAATAATAAAAAGTAAATAAAATTGTGGAAAAAATAAAATAATAAAAGTAAATAAAATTGTGGAGAAATAATAATAATAATAATAAAGTGAATAAAATTGTGAAAAAATAAAATAATAAAAACTTAATAAAATTTTGAAAAAAAAAAAGTGAATAAAATTGTGAAAAATAAAATAATAAAAGTGAATCAAATTGTGAAAAAATAAAATAATAAAAACTTAATAAAATTGTGAAAAATAAAAAGTGAATAAAATTGTGAAAAAGTAAAATAATAAAAAGCGGAAAAAAATTGTGAAAAAATAAAATAATGATAAGTAAATAAAATTGTGGAAAAAATAAAATAATAAAAAGTGAATAAAATTGTGAAAAAATAAAATAATGTAAAGTAAATAAAATTGTGGAAAAAAAAATAATAATAAAAAGTGAATAAAACTGTGAAAAAAAGTGAATAAAATTGTGGAAAAAATAAAATAATAAGTGAATAAAATTGTGAAAAATAAAATAATAAAAAGTGAATAAAATCGTGAAAATATAAAATATATAATATACATACATTTTTATATAAAAATAAGGCATTTTATGTGTAAAAATATAAAATATTTGGCACATATAAATGAGAAAAATAATAAAGACAGTCAGTTTCTTGCTTCATTTTGTTGACATATTAGATAGAAGAAGAATTACAGAGGGGATTTTGGGTATCTGTGAGTGATCTGTATTTCATTTATGTGTTTCATTTATTGTGTTAAACCTTTAATAAATCAGACTTGGAATTAATATCAACACATCCTCTGAGGGATCTCTGTAATTACAATGTCCCATATAAATACGGTTGATTAAATGAAATAATACAACTAGTGCTGTCAGGTGATTAAAAAAATTAATCTATTAATTTGTAATTAATTAATCTAATTAATCACTTTTTAATCTCATGTGTGTGTGTGTGAGAGAGAGAGAGAGAGAGGCACTTTGCAATTGGGTTTGTCAGTTTTTCTGTGGTCACTTTGCTCATTTGTTTCCCAAATTCTGCAGCATGGTTTGGTGGTTTGGTGGTTTGTTGGTTTGTTGGTTTGGTGGTTTGTTGGTATGGTGGTTTGTGTGTTTGGTGGTTTGTTGGTTTGTTGGTTTGGTGGTTTGTGGGTTTGGTGGTTTGTGTGTTTGGTGGTTTGTTGGTTTGTTGGTTTGGTGGTTTGTGGGTTTGGTGGTTTGGTGGTTTGTTGGTTTGGTGGTTTGGTGGTTTGTTGGTTTGGTGGTTTGGTGGTTTGGTGATTTGGTGGTTTGGTGGTTTGGTGATTTGGTGTTTGGCGGTTTGGCGGTTCGTTGGTTGGTGGTTCAGTGGTTCGTTGGTTCGTTGGTTTGTGGGTTTGGTGGTTTGTTGGTTTGGTGGTTTGTGGGTTTGGTGGTTTGTTGGTTTGGTGGTTTGTGGGTTTGGTGGTTTGGTGGTTTGTTGGTTTGGTGGTTTGTTGGTTTGGTGGTTTGTGGGTTTGGTGGTTTGGTGGGTTTGTTGGTTTGGTGGTTTGTTGGTTTGTTGGTTTGGTGGTTTGTGGGTTTGGTGGTTTGGTGGTTTGTTGGTTTGTTGGTTTGGTGGTTTGTTGGTTTGGTGGTTTGTTGGTTTGGTGGTTTGGTGATTTGGTGTTTGGTGGTTTGGCGGTTTGGCGGTTTGGCGGTTCGTTCGTTGGTGGTTCGGTGGTTGGTGGTTCGGTGGTTTGTTGGTTCGGTGGTTTGTTGGTTTGGTGGTTTGTGGGTTTGGTGGTTTGTTGGTTTGTTGGTTTGGTGGTTTGTTGAAGTGCGCTCACGCTCGCTCTATCACCGGTAACGATGGAACTTGTCCGGACGTGTTTATCGTTCAAATGATCCGTCAGGCTGGAGCAGCTTTGGTGATCGGAAAATTATTTTTGACACAAGCTCCAAATCACGGCGTTCTTGTTGATCGTCCCGTCTTCGTTCTTTTTATAAATAAACTTGCCGTTCAAAGGCCCTGGCAGAGATTTACTCGTCGCACGCCAAATTTAAAATGTGCACGCATTGAATTGTCACTCATAATTAATTGCATACATTTTTATAACATGTTAATTCGCAGTGAAATTAATTTGTCTAATTAATGCATTAAACTGACAGCCCTAGAAATTATACATCTTTCTTTGCAGGTTGGACCATTTTGTTGTTTCATAATTCATGTACTTTCTTGTTTTTGCTCTTTGTCTTTCCCTTTTGTGCTTTGACCGTCTTCTGTCTCAGATAAAGTCTCCCTCCGCCGCTCTGTGAGAAATGATCACTTAACCTGCGGCGGTGTGAGAATGCGCCTGCCCCCGGAGTGCCCTGGCGGGGGTCAGTGTGTTACTCTGTTCTGTGTGTGCGTTCAGGTCATGTGTCTTCACCACACACTCACGATCCACAGTGTGTCGTCAGTGTAATGTGTGTGCACACTGTGAGTCCAGCTCAACACATCACTCAACTCTGCGTCTCTGTGTTTGTTTACGGCAGCGCTCCTCAACCTGTGGTGCACGGAGCTCCAAGGAGATGGATTCTACGGAAGAAAAATGGGGCGTATCCACATGTGTTCAAGATAATAGAGAACACTGGGGTAATCACAGAACTATCAGCAGCCTGCGCACTTACTGTTTTTAAAAAGAGTTCAAATATCACAGCTGAACCTGAGTCTCCAGAACCTCAACCTGCAGGTAGAGACATGTCCGAGTTTGTCTCATTCTCAGTTTATGGACAGACCTCATGTGAAGCTCAGAACCTCCAGAATTCCCTCCCTGAGCTGCAGAGGCTGCACTAGCACTGATCCGTGATAGTCTGCAGAGGCTGGGGTTTACACCTCTGTTCACTCTCCACCTTTGTCCACCCTACACCTTCCACCTTTGTCCAGCTTCCACTTTTGTCCACTCTCCATCTTTGTCCACTCTCCACCTGTGTCCACCTTCCATCTTTGTCCACCCTCCACCTCTGTCCACCCTCCACCTCTGTCCACGCTCCACCTTTGTCCACCCACTCTCCACCTGTGTCCACCTTCCACCTTTGTCCAGCTTGCACTTTTGTCCACTCTCCATCTTTGTCCATCCTCCACCTTCGTCCACCTTCCATCTTTGTCCACTCTCCACCTGTGTCCACCTTCCACCTTTGTCCAGCCTCCACCTCTGTCCACCCTCCACCTCTGTCCACGCTCCACCTTTGTCCACCCACTCTCCACCTGTGTCCACCTTCCACCTTTGTCCAGCTTCCACTTTTGTCCACCCTCCATCTTTGTCCACCCTCCACCTTCGTCCACCTTCCATCTTTGTCCACCCTCCACCTTCGTCCACCTTCCATCTTTGTCCACTCTCCGTCTTTGTCCACCCTCCACCTTCGTCCGCCTTCCATCTTTGTCCACTCTCCACCTGAGTCCACCCTCCACATTTGTCCACCCTCCACCTTTGTCCAGCCTCCACCATTGTCCCTGCTCATTTGCTCAGAGTGCATCTCCTCCATCCATCTCCTCTGTGCATTCTTGTGTCGGGTCATCGGTTTTGGTCGGGTGGGGTGGTCAGGTGGGGTGGGTGCAGATGGGTGGGTGCGGGTTATGGATGGGTGGGTGGGTGTAGGTGATGGGTGTGTGCTTGCAGTAGCCCGGAGTCTGTTTGTAGGTGATTAGACAAGTGAGCGTAGATGTGTCCAAACGGAGCTGTCGGCGCCTGTGAACACTCGGAGGTCATCGGGCGGGTCAGCGTGTCGCGACCGCACACAATCTAATGACGATTTAAACGTCACCATAATAATACACACGATCAATACAGATCAAACACGTCACACCGCAGGATTCATTCCCCCCCTCCTCCTCCTCTCCTCCTCCTCCTCTCTTCCCTCAATCCTTCTCTCCTAAAGACATATCTTATCTCCTCTCCTTTTATCCTCCTCCTCCTCTCCTGTCTCCTCCTCTCTCAAGCCCTCCCTCCTCCTCCTCTCTCTCCTCTCCCCTCTCTCTCTGCTCTCTCCCTCCTCCTCTCCTCTCTCTTCCTCCCTCCTCCTCTCCTCCTCCCTCAAGCCCTCCCTCCTCCTCTCCTCTCTCTCTCCTCCTCCTCTCCTCCTCCACCTCTCCTCTTCCTCTCCTCTTCCCCTCCTCCTCCTCTCCTCCTCCTCTTCTCTCCTCCTCCTCCTCCTCCTCTCCTCTCCTCCTCTCCTCTCCTCCTCCACCTCTCCTCTTCCTCTCTTCTTCCTCCTCCTCTTCCTCTCCTCCTCCACCTCTCCTCTTCCTCTCCTCTTCCCCTCCTCTTCCTCTCCTCTCCTCTCCTCCTCTCTTCCTCCTCCTCCTCTTCCTCTCCTCTCCTCCTCTCTTCCTCTCCTCTCCTCCTCTCTTCCTCCTCCTCTCTTCCTCCTCCTCTCTTCCTCTCCTCCTCCACCTCTCCTCCTCCACCTCTCCTCTTCCCCTCCTCTTCCTCTCCTCCTCCTCTTCCTCTCCTCTCCTCCTCTCTTCCTCCTCCTCTCTTCCTCCTCCTCTCCTCCTCCTCTCTTTCTCCTCCTCTCCTCTCTCTCCTCCTCTCCTCCTCCTCCTCCTCCTCCTCTCCTCCTCCTCCTCCTCCTCTCTTCCTCCTCCTCTCCTCTCTCTCTCCCTCCTCCTCCGCTTCTCCTCCTCCTCTCTTCCTCTCCTCTCCTCTCCTCCTCTCTTCCTCTCCTCTCCTCCTCCTCTCTTCCTCCTCCTCTCTTCCTCTCCTCTCCTCCTCTCCTCCTCTCCTCCTCTCTTCCTCCTCCTCCTCCTCTCCTCCTCTCTTCCTCTTCCTCCTCCTCTTCTCTCTGTCGTTGTTCTCGGGTTAAATCGGTGGGATTTCCTCCCTCAGGCCGGTGTGATGACCTGCGGGGACAGAGGAGGACCAGCTGGCCCGGGGATGACTGCCGGGCGGGAGAGAAGGAGGAGAGCGCCCCCTGGAGGAGAGGGAAGGAGGAGAGCGCCCCCTGGAGGAGAGGGAAGGAGGAGAGCGCCCCCTGGAGGCCATACTAGGGACTACACATAGGACAGTACTTTGAAGAATGACTTTGAATTATTAAAGGACTGAACCTGGTTTCTACTGTCGTAAAAATGTGAAAAACAACATTTTAAAGTATTTATGGCATATTAGACTACACATTTTTTTAAAAAGTTATTATATTTAAGATTTAACCAAAAATATTGCCTATTATTTCTATTTTTTAAATTTAAGTAAAGTTATAAGCCAAGTTATGATGTTGTTTCCTCATCACAAACAGACGTTCACATGTTTAACGCACAAACCCGGTTCTTTTCTTAAATGTAAAACGCTCTGTTCCACCTTGTGATGTCACGTGGTGATACAGGAAGTGCTCTACTGTGTTTTTAAACTCCACACACCTTCACGAGAATCATTTGGATCATTTCAGCTATGGAATTTCCGATCTCCACTGAACTAAAGGGAAAAGGAGCTGTTCACTTGAAAACCTTACCACTTCATGACATCACAAGGTGGAACAGAGCATGCTGAGCTTTGGAGATGTAGACAGACTAATAATAAAGAATTAGGCAAATATGTGAATGAAACAAAACACAACTCCAAGATTGTTTCTGAGGAGTAAACAACATTAGAACACGATTTAAACCTCACAATAATCCATTAGTAGTTATATAAGTAATATTCATAGTTGTAGTACTGTAGTAGCAGATGTAGTGGTAGTAGTAGTGGTAATAGTAGTAGTAGTAGTAGTAGTAGTAGTAGTAGTAGTAGTAGTAGTAGTAGTAGTAGTGGTAGTTGTTGGGGGCTTCATGCCCCTGGTCACCCAAGGCAAACAGATCCTGGGGGACGGGTCAGACTAAGAGCAGTTCAGAAGCCCTCATGACGAACTCTAGAACAGGGCCAGATACATCGCCCGGATTGGCGTTACCGGGGCCCACCCTGGAGCCAGACCTGGGGTGGGTGCACACCAACGAGCGCCTGATGGCCGGACCTTCCCCCATGGGGCCCGGCCGGGCTCAGCCCAAAAGAGTGACGTGGGGCCGTCCTCCCGTGGACACACCACCCGCAGGAGGATCCACAGGGGCCGGTGTGAAGAGATCTGTGCGGCAGTTGAAGACAGGGGCCTCGGTGACCGGATCTACGGACATGGAGACATGGAATGTCTCACTGGGGGGAAGGAGCCCGAGCTCGTGCGGGAGGTTGAGTGCTATCGACTGGATATAGTCGGCCTCACCTCCACTCACAGCTTGAGCTCTGGAACCCAACTCCTTGAAGGGGGCTGGACTCTCCATTTCTCTGGCGCCTCCTGGACGCCTCCCTCGGGAGGTGTTCCGGGCGTGTCCCACTGGGAGGAGGTCCCGGGGAAGACCCAGGACACGCTGGAGGGACTGTGTCTCCCGGCTGGCCTGGGAACACTTTGGGGTCCCCCAGGAGGAGCTGGAGGAAGTGTCTGGGGTGAAGGAAGTCTGAGAGTCCCTGCTTAGACTGTTGCCCCGGTGCCCCGGCCCTGGATAAGGGGAAGAAAATGGATGGATGGATGGATGGATAGTGGTGGTAGTGGCCATAGTTGTAGTACTACAACTATTAGTACTACCACTACTACTACTACTACTACTACTAAAACTAGTACTAATACTACCACTGCTGTTGTCGCTTTTGCTGCTGCATGTTACTACAACCACTACTTGTATAACTACTAATACTACCACTGCTACTACCACCAATACTACGGCCAATACTACTATCTACTACAATACTACAACTATGGCCACTACTTATATAAATACGAATACAAATATGAATACTACCACTACTACTATCTACCACGTACTTCATGTACCCTTACCCCACAGAACCTTTGTATTTCCGGGTTCATATTTCCCGTGTGCTCATGTCCAGGAGCTCCGAGTGGAAGTGGACTCTGGACTCTGGAGCGGCGCCACAGCCTCAGATCCACTCTGAGCCAGAGGACATAACTGGAATACTGCAATCCCGAATACTGTGGTACATGAATACTTGGACACGAGCTTCCGACACTTCCCTTCAGCTGTCCAGTGAGGAAAGACGAGGAGGAGGAGGAGTGAGGTAATTAGGAAGGACAGTTGTACTCAGAGTGAAGAGTCGGTATTAAAGGGGGGAGTGTGTAAAAGGGACTTCTTGGAGTTTTTTACCGTGTTCTAACATTGTTCCCGTCATCAAAAACCTGCCTGAAGAGGTTTTAGAATCACCCATGCATGCCTGAGTAATCTAGAGATCTCTCCTCCATCTCTCTCTTACGCTTCGTGGCCAAATCTACATATTTCCAATACAATAACATAATTTACAATCAGTTTATTTTATTGATTTTACTTAGTGGAACAACTGGACTTCGGTGGTCTTTGAAGGTCTTTTAGCGCAATTAAATAAAGAAACAAGCCGTGGCGAACTGTAAATGAACCGATATTGCTGTATTTTAAGATTAAAACAAAAGATTAAAAAGTTAAAAAAAAAAGAGAGAACTGGTCGAGAGGAGAGAGAAAGAGAGAGGGAAGAAGATAGAGAGAGGAAGAGAGAGTGATGGAGGAAGGCCTCTTATCCAACCACATGGTGTCCTTCTTCATGTGGCTTCCTCCCCAGCAGACCACAGCGTTGAAGAGGACACTGGAGATAACTGTCTGGTAGAACATCAACAGGAACTTCTGGCAGGTGTTAAAAGACTTCAGCCTTCAGACTTCAGAAAGTACAGCCTGTTCTGTCTCTTTGTGTAGAGCAGGTCTGTATTTTCAGACCAGTCCAGTCTGTGGTCCAGACAGTGACGGACTGGGCGGTCTGGCATTTGGGCACATGCCAGAAGGGCCGCGGCCCACGACAATGCCCACCGCGGCCCCGCAACCGCATTGCAGAAGCCCACCCGCTAGGTATTCGGTCGTTATGTACCTCTATCGTCTTAAAAATTCCACCCTATTGCTGTAATTGAAAGGACCCGTTCGGTATTTATACCAGTTACAACTACATATTTATTACAGTGACGGTGGCACCGTGATGATGTGTTTAAAGATCCCATGACATGGTACTTCTTGATGCTTTTATATGGCTCCTTAATGGTTCCCTAATACTGTAAATGAATCCTTCTTCAAAATCAACACTCAGTGCATGAGAAACAGAGATAAGATGAGAAAGAGTCATAAATATCTCTCTCAAACTCTTTATTCTGGGCGTTGTTGCTTGAATGCAAATGAGGAGAAAAGAGCTGGCCTATAGTAGAGGGTGGGGGCGTGGCCAAACTCTCCGCTCAGAGCTCAGAGCCCACAGCTGATCCATTTCCTTGTTTTTGCACAGGGGGAGAGATTTGAAGCGTTCCATTGAAAAATAAACACATTTCCACATAAAATAAAATTAAACCACTGCTGTTCAAAGGTCCAGAGGCTCAGATAAAGGACTTCCGAGCCTAGAAACACTCGGACGTGCCTCCAGGCAAATAAAAAAACGCATTTCGCATTGCCTAGCGCATTCGCAGTCCAAACTCTCTGGGCGTGATTTACAGAGACGCTGAGTACAGACAGACGGGGGTGGAACTGCATTTGCATTTCTTTTTTCGATCTGACGTCAATAAGGTGCCTTGTTCAAAATCGCCCATTTGAGCTCCGATTTTTTGTAACGCAGAAAAGGATCGCAAATGCTCAGTTTAGACATTTCACAACTTTTAACCATGGGGGGGGGGCCTAAACAGGGTAGGGGAGCTCACATTAACGTTCAAAAACCTCAGAAAGTGAAAATTTCATGCCATGGGACCTTTAAGGTATTACATTATTTTATTTTGCCGGGATATTTCTTCCTATGATGTTAAAAATGTGCACAGTTTGAATTAAAACAAATATATCTGTATTTTGTATTTGTTTGCAACAACTGAAGTAAAGCACTGCCTTATGGGAAATTTCCTACAAAGATTTGACCAATGTCTATCCGAGCACTAGTTGAGCAACTATTGCTAGTCCCTCCCTCCCTTTTGCTCTCCTTTTGTATATTTATTCATCGTACAGAATCAAAGTAAACCATAAACCATAAAGAGCCAGATAGATAGATGTGTCTTATTCCTTTAGTGTAGTGTGTCTTGAGTGTTTTATTTTGATATTTGTCCTGTCAGCTTGTTACTTTTACTTCCTGTCTGTTGATTGTTTTCGCGCTGATGTGTTCCACCTGTTCATACCCCGGGTTCTCCTCTCCCCTTGTTTGGTCCATTTTTCATGATCAGTGTCTCGTCATGTCATGGCAGTTTGGATTTTTTGGCCTTTGGTGATTCTTTGTTTGTTATTAAAGAACCTTAACAGCAGTCGTGCATTTTGGGTCGTCCTTCTGTTTCTAGATTGTCTCCTGCTGTCTCCTTCCTCCACCTCAGCTCCCACCTCCTTCACAAGAGCCACTGGTGCCCAACGCCATTACAGACTGCCCACCACTCCTGAATTCAACCAGGATTAAACCAGGAATATACAAGGACTAAACATGGACTATGCCAGGACTCAACCAGGATTAAACAAGGACTAAACCAGGAGCCAACCAGGACTAAACCAGGACCCAAACAGGATTAAACCAGGACCCAAACAGGATTAAACCAGGACTCAACCAGGACTAAACCAGGACCCAAACAGGATTAAACCAGGATTAAATCAGGACTGAACCAGGCCTCAACAAGGACCAAACCAGGACCCAACAGGTCTAAACCAAGAGCCAACCACCACCCAAACAGGATGAAACCGGCTAAGCCAAGACTCAACCAGGACTAAAACAGTGCCCAACCAGGTCCAAACCAGGACTAAACCAGGATTAAACTTGTATTATGTAGGGTTTGGGGCACTTTTCCCTTTGTGAGCTCAGTGGTTAAAATGGGCAAGTTTCACCCGTGGTTGAGTCGAACCTAAAGTGCATTACAATAATCAAGGAGGTTAAATCTCAGAGTGATGCCGATTTTGACGAATTTGAAAAAAGCTACTCTGTATTTGAGCAAAATTTGTCATGTCCCAGTACAGATATACTGTTTAAGCAGCTCTTGGGGTCAAAATAAGTCCGCTGTGTACTGTTTTATGTCTATTCTGCTGGAGCCTTTTGTGGAGCTTCCTGACCTCGACCTGGCTGCTTCTGTTCCTGAGCCACTGCTGGACACATCTCTCCGTCCGGGATGGTCGTTTTCCTATGTCCCTGCTGCTGCAGCTTCACTGGACACAGTTCTCCGTCCAGGGAGCTTGCCTCCAGATCTCAGCCCTGCACCTCATCCAAGTTTGGCTTCAGACATCTCATCTAAGTTCACTGCCATCTCCACTGGCGACGTTGTTAAAGCTTCCAGCACGTGCTAATATCCCTCTACAGCCATTGGATTTCCCTGGGCTGCCTCCATGGCCACCTGACTCCTCGAACTGCCCCCGCCTTCGTGACCCCAGACTGTTCTGACTGTTTTCAGATCTTCATTCTTTGTTTGTTATTAAAGAACTTTAACAGCAGTCCTGCATTTTGGGTCCTCCTTCTCATTAAACGTGACACCGGTTATGGTCAGAGGTTCGATATTACACCAAACTTGCCTCGCTTTGAAGTTTTGCATTGTGTAACTTTTCTGGTGGAGGGTCCGTGAAACGCTTTTCTCCATGGAGATCTTATTGCTTTGTCTGGAATGTTTCACAGTTTGGTATAAAACCTTTCTATCTTCATGGAGACCAAACCAGACCAAGTTATAAGGCAGATCTGGGGAGAGGCGACTCTGTTCACAGTCAAAATGTTTGTTTTTCTTTGTATTTTTGAGCTATAAAACCACCTGTAATTGAATAAATGTAAGAAAGAGCTGTTTAATATCACATCCTCCAGGGACCCAAAGAATTTCTGTGTGTGATTTTCTATTTGTAGGTAAATGAACACCTTAGCATTTACATTTTGTTGATTTTATTTTTATTCATAATGTTGTAACCAGTGGAGACCCTGGGGAAGACCCAGGACACGCTGGAGAGACTATGGGCCTGTCCACACAACAATGTTTTTTGGTGGAAATGGTGAAGTTTGTATTCGTTTTGGCCTTTCGTCCACACGGCACCAGTGTTTTGGGTGGGCGAAAACTGTGTTTTTTGAAACCAGGTTCCAGAGTGGAGAAATCTGAGAACGCCGGGGGTCGCGTTGTCGTGTGGATGAGCACAACGCAGCTTCTGGAAAATTATGACGTCACGATGCCGTCATCATCTGCTTTGGCAGGACTCCCAGTCGACGTTCTGCTGATACTGACGTGTTTTGTAATCCAACGTAACTCGTAGAAGTAACTCCACTTCGTCGTCAGTCCAAACGAGAGAGTCGGCTTTCGTGCGTGCGTTCGCCATCATTATTATCTTCTTGTGTTTGTTTGTTTGTGGAAGAGAAAGGACTTTATGCGCATGCGCTCTTTGTAGCATTGCGTTTCCGGTGGCTCTGGCTGTTTCCTGTTTACAGCGCCACATATCGGTGTGGCGTATGTATTACATCGTTTTCACTTAACGCTCCGTTTTCATCTGGATGCGAATATTTACTGATCAGACACGTGTGTGGACATGATTTTTTTTTCAACCCGCATTAAAAAAAAAATCCAGGAGCGTTGTCGTGTGGACGTAGGCAATGTCTCCCGGCTGGCCTGGGAACGCCTTGGGGTCCCCCCGGAGGAGCTGGAGGAAGTGTTCGGGGTGAAGAAATATGGGAGTCCCTGCTTAGACTGTTGCCCCCACGATTCGGCCCTGGATAAGCGAAATGGATGATGGATGGATTGTGTAAATTTTCTTGTGGAGGGTCTGTGAAACGCTTTTCTCCATGGAGGTCTGGAATGTTTCACAGTAGGGATGCACGATATATCGGCATTAACATTGGTATCGGCTGATATTGCCAAATTTTTTAACATATCGTATCGGCCCGATGTGTAAAAGTGGGCCGATATTAACGACCAATATTTGTCAGTACAGTAATCCCTACAGTAATTAACGTTTTCTCACATTTCTCTCTCGTTTAAACACTCACACTTTTGTAGATTTTCAACAAAATGTATTAATAGTGAAGCGTGGGGGGGGGGCATGAACGAACACAAGAGCCGCACGAAACCAGGCAAAGAGCAGTTGTTTAATCCTGGTTTAGAC
Organism: Paratrypauchen microcephalus; assembly: GCA_036785185.1. NCBI lineage: Eukaryota > Metazoa > Chordata > Actinopteri > Gobiiformes > Gobiidae > Paratrypauchen > Paratrypauchen microcephalus. The sequence goes on from JAVJIX010000164.1 coordinate 2,129,303, forward strand.
CTGGTCTAGTCCTGGTTTAGTCCAGGTCTAGACCTGGTCCAGCCCAGGTTTTAGACCTGGTCTAGACCCCCCCCATCTATAACATCAATCGGCAAAGGTCACTTAGCCAATCAGGACCCAGAACACAATGCTACACTATGAAAAAAAAAAAAAGTTAGACTATTAAAAAAAATGTTATTCTATTTAAAAAAAATTGAAATTGAAAAAAAATAAAATAAAAATCAGGAGACATTCAAAAATTCATTTTGCATGATTTTCAGTCTGTATAAAATGTTATCTCAGAATAAAAAATAAAAAATATCGGTATCGGCTAATATCGGTATCGGCCGATAACAGCAACATTAACATCGGATATCGTATCGGCTAAAATTCAGGATGGATTGTGTAGCTTTTCTGGTGGAGGGTCCGTGAAACCCTTTTCTCTATGGAGATCTTTATTGTCTGGAATGTTTCGCAGTATGATATAAAACCTTTCTATCGTCATGGAGACCAAACCAGACCAAGTTACAAGGCAGAGCGCTCAAAAATACCTAGAAAACCACCTGTAATTGAAGAAATGTAAGAAAGAACTGTTTATTGTCACGCTGCGGAACATTCCAGAGCAGTGACATATCTATAGAAACAAGAAGGTGACAGACCCGCAACCAAAAAGTTCCACGGTGCACTTTAAAGCACTTTTAAACCATGTTCTAATGTTGATCAAAGAAGAAATTCAATTTGTCAACTGGACAAAGTTTGTTTGGTCGAAAACGTTTCGCCGCTCATCCGAGAGGCTTCGTCAGCTCTAATAAGAATGCTGGTAAGACACTTGCTTATATCTCGCTGCAGGGAGGAGCTAACTAGCTAACTACTTTCCCAAACTATCTCCCCTCGCCCTGGTTTCTGTCTTTTGTTCCTCTGGCGTCTAGATTAGCATACCTATTCATCCCTAACGACTGTTATTTTTCCACACCTCTGGCCCTGACCTGGCTCGCCCTATTGTTTCTTTTGTTTGTTTGATCTAGGTTTAAGAATGGAATTATAGATGGGAGACAAATTATGTCTGACTCCACCATTTCTGTTCAAAGAAGGATTCTCTTTTTTGACAAAAATAGCCTCTTTAACTCCTCTCTCAAACCAATTCTTTTCCCTGGCCAAGATCTGAACCTCACTGTCGGCCCCTGGCTTCTAGGTGAAGATGTACGGCAGATGACGGTCCACTCTGGCACGCCCGTCTGTGTTGGTACATCCTCTTGTGAAGTGGCTGTTTTGTTTCTCCAGTGTAGCGCTCACTGCAGTCTTCACTACACTGAATGGAGTAGACCACATTGCTTTGTTTGTGGCTCGGTGTTTTGTCCTTTGGGTGGACGAGTTTTTGTCTTAAAGTGTTTGTGGGTTTGAAATAAACTGGGATTTCATATTGTCTGAAAATCCTCTGTAGTTTTTCCGACACGCCGGCCAGGTAAGGAATCGCTACCCCTTTCCTCCTGGGTTCGGATTCTCTGTTGTCTTGTTTCTTGGCCTTGTCTCTCTTGGTTTTGTTGACAGCCCATTTAGGATATCCAAACAGAGAGGGCTTCCTGCACATGTTTTTCTTCTTTCTCCTTACCCTCTGTGCTTGTGGGCACCACTTGGGCCCTGTGTTGTAATGTCCGAATAACACCCAGTTTGTGCTGCAGTGGGTGGTGTGAATCAAAAAGCAGGTATTGGTCTGTGTGTGTGGGCTTCCTGAAGACGTCTACTTGGAGTCGCCGGTCTCCTCCTATCGTTACTGCACAATCTAAGAACGCCAATGTGTTATCATTGGCATCTTCACGGGTGAATTTGATGTTTGGCTCTACAGAATTGATATGTGCAGTAAAAGGTTCCAAATCTTGAATTTTGATTTTTGAAAAATTATCATCCACATAACGAAACCAGTGTGTGGGCGGATTGCCTGGATATGAAGCTAAGGCACTCTGTTCAAATTGTTCCATGTATAAATTAGCCACGATGTTCTAATGTTGTTACCTCCTCAGAAACACACCTGGAGTTGTGTTTTGTTCAAAGTTTTGCTCATTATCAGCTCAAAGTGCTCAGTTCCACCTCGTGACGTCTAAATGTGCAGGTTTGTGCGTTTAAACACGTGTGAATGAAACAAAACACATCTCCAGGTGTGTTTGTGATGTAAAGTAAAGCACGGAGTATTCTTAGTGCTGAGGGCAGGAGCAGACAGGGACCAGTGGACACACCTGACCACTAATGACCGCTCAGTGTACAGACCCCTGTGTTTATTTCACATGGAGAGAGAAGAGTCAAACCCTGTTACGTAATACTGAGGTGGCAGGAAGTGTGGATGAACAGCGCCTCCTAGTGGTAAAAGCAACAATTACAACAAATTATACTTGAACTTTATTGATCCACAAGGGAAATCATTTCATCAAATATAATATATAACAGGAGGTAACAAAAAATAGATGGAATAGCAAAAAAAGAGTGAACAGGCAGGAGCGAGGGGCTGAAGCTGGTCTGACCGATAATGTGGGGCAAGACCGTGGAGGCGTTTAACAACAAAGAAAAAGGATTTTAAAATCAAAACTGTAAGAGACCGGGAGCCAGAGCAAGGACTAAACCAGGACTAAACCAGGACTAAACCAGGACCCATCCAGGATTAAACAGGACCCAAACAGGATTAAACCAGGACCCATCCAGGATTAAACTAGGACTAAACCAGGATTAAATCAGAACTAAACCAGGACTAAACCAGGACCCAACCAAGATTAAACCAGGACCCAAACAGTATTAAATCAGAACTAAACCAGGATTAAACAAGGACTAAGACAGGCCTCAACCAGGATTAAACCAGGACCCAACCAGGACTAAACCAGGATCCAACCAGGATTAAACCAGGACTAAACCAGGAGTAAATCAGAACTAAACCAGGATTAAACCAAGACGTAACCAGGACCCAGCCAGGATTAAACTAGGACTAAACCAGGAGTAAATCAGAACTAAACCAGGATTAAACCAGGACTAAACCAGGCCTCAACCAGGATTAAACCACCAGGACTAAACCAGGATTAAACCAAGACTAAACCAGGCCTCAACCAGGATTAAACCACCAGGACTAAACCAGGATTAAACCAGGACTAAACCAGGCCTCAACCAGGATTAAACCACCAGGACTAAACCAGGATTAAACCAGGGCCCAAAGAGGATTAAATCAGAACTAAACCAGGATTAAACCAGGCCTCAACCAGGACTAAACAAGGGCTAAGCCAGGACTCAACCAGGATTAAACCAGGACCCAAACAGGATTAAACCCGGACTAAACCAGGATTAAATCAGAACTAAACCAGGACTAAAACAGGATTAAACAAGGACTAAACCAGACCTCAACCAGGATTAAACCAGGACTAAACAAGGACCAAACCAGGACCCAACAGGTCTAAACCAAGAGCCAACCAGGACTAAACCAGTGCCCAACCAAGTCTAAACCAGGACTAAACCTGTATTATGTAGGGTCTGGGGTACTTTTCCCTTTGTGCCAGTGTTTGAGGAGCTCAGTGATTGAGTCGAACCTAAAGTGCATTACAATAATCAAGGCGGTTACTGATAAAAAAACACGGATTAAAATCTCAAAGTGATGCCGATTTTGACGAATTTGAAAAAAGCTGCTCTGTATTTGAGCAAAATTTGTCATGTCCCAGTACAGATGTATTGTTTAAGCAGCTCGAGGTCAAAAAAAGTCTGCTGTGTGCCGTTTTATGTCCAATAATCAGGAAGTGTTATAAAAAGAATCTTATAAACTCATCGTGGTGAATCATTAGGATGCTCTGAATGCAGAAGGCAAGTGAGAAGGAACTTTGGAGCACAGTAAACTGTTTCAAATCAACTATCTTTTGTTTTTAAATCAGTTATAGCACTTTTAAATAAAAAAAAAAAACAATTAGAATTCTACAGTGTTACCATGAAATTACTATATTTTTGATCATTAAAACATCAAATCAAACAATAGAAAACACATAACACATTTTCATTTGGACTTTTATTATATAAATCAGGTTCTTTACTATTTACATTTCAAACATTTCCAAAACAACAGTTCAACAGTGGTGTCCATGTATTTGCTGTGAGATTAGGCAAGTCAAAGGCTGAGAATCTAAAAGGAGCAATGAGCAAATCTTTAGTTCGTTTTTACATGATCCCAGTTTTGTTTTGTTTTTTATTATAATTTTAAAGTAAATTGAGGAACATTGCAAGTACAGAGCAGTGATAATGTGTGGGGTACTGAGAGGAAAACAGGATCTTTCAGACCGATGGCACACTTGGATATAACTTTGAGTGAGTTTTAAAGGGGAAATATTGTGGAAAAGACTTTCATGAGCATCTATGCACGTTATAACAGTTTACCTTCTTGGTTTCTTGGGTTTTTTTAAAGACAATACGGCAGTGCTTCTCAATTATTTTCTGTGACGCCCCCCTAGGAAGAAGAAAAAATTTCACGCCCCCCTCCCTGCGCGCGACTATAAATAGTATTATTTGTCTAGAAAATTGTTATTAGCACACCTCTGCATAACATTGTATCCTTTTATTAACATTAAAAACAAAAAAAGAAAAACTTCCAAAAAGACTGCACTGAGGACTCAAATATTAATGTGTTTTTAATGCAGCTTTGTGCACATTTGTTTACGTTTTACAGAAACGGAACTTAAAAACCACATGGCCCATTTGCATAAACTAAAAAAAAAACATGTCTGTCCTTGTGCCCCTGATGTGTCAGCTTCTGTCGGACTAAAGGACACGACTCAGTGGAATATACGCGTTTTTTCTGTGACAGAGGATGTTCTGCTGATGGTGAGTCTGTTCTGTATATCGCGTATTTAAGGTTGCCGCCCCCTGCCCCAGAGCGACAATGAGAGCGCCACTGCCAACTACTGTTGTTGATGTGCAATTACACTTAGTTCTAGTACAGTACGGCAAAAAAGCATGTTTCCCAGGGTCACACGCGACCCCCCTGGCCTCAATATGTGAGAAGCACTGCAATTAGGGGTGTGCAAAATAATCGTCATGACAATGCATCGCGATACTAACTTTCACAATATACTGCATCGATTCTTGATGCCAAAAATCGATTATTATGAATTAATAATTTAATATTTAATAATTTAATATTAATAAATAAATCAAGTTTTTTTTTTTTTATAAATCCTATGCCCTTTTTTCTTTGTGAAAGGGTATCGTTTGTTATGATGGTAGCTACCTCCAAAATGGCAAATGTTTGAACATCATTTTTTGTTTCAGAAAAAAATCCTATGCACTTTGTTATTGGTTTGGTTTATTTGTTTTTGTTATTCAATGAATTCAGTAATGAATTGAGTTGTTCAGAGTTCTGTATCAATTGAAGACACTACCCAGATACACAGCCACTGATATTTAAGTTATCCTCTTTTTTTTGGTACATTTTCACTGAAGTATGTCGAATATATTGCAATGCATCGCAATAATTCAAGTATCGTGATGCATCGTGATAGTATCGCATCGTGGCATATGAATCGTGATTCGGATTGAATCGTGACTTCTTTGCCAATACCCACCCCTATTTCATAGAACTTTTTTCTGCATAAATATAAGTTTTTTCACAAACTCCCCTGCAGGTGTAGCCTTGTGAGTGCAGTCTGTTCTGTATGTCGCGTATTTAAGGTTGCCGACCCCTGCTCCAGAGCGACAATGAGAGCGCCACTGCCAACTACTGTTGTGGATGTGCAATTACACTTAGTTCTAGTACAGTACGGCAAAAAAGCATGTTTCCCAGGGTCACACGCTTTGAGAAGCACTGCAATATGGTAATGTGCATTTACTTTGTTGACATGTTTCGGCTGCTGCATCTTCAGAACTGTCACCGGTCTTTGTGGTGACGTGTTGTTACGTCCTGTAGATGTGGTCAGCTGTTGTTACAACCTGTAGGCGTGGTCAGCCTGATGGACCTGGCAGGCTGGATCTGGGAGGCCAATGAAATCAGGAAACGAGGCACGGACAGCATTAACCGTGATGACGGAGCGTTCCTCCTTTCACACACCTGGGACACCCTCCTCCAGAGAGCGCCGGGCGACGGGAGGCGTGGTCAGTGTGAGTGACCTGCCAGGTCCATGAGGCTGACCACGCCTACAGGAAGTAACAACAGCTGATATACGACAAGTCACTGCAAAGACTGGGGACAGTTCTGAAGATGCAGCAGCCGAAACATGTCAACAAGGTAAATACACGTTACCGTTTTGTCTTTAAAAAAGAACCCAAGAACTTAAAATACATAAGATGACAAAATCTTTGGTGTAACTTTCTAACATTGTGCCCTGATTTTTGGAATATTCAAAGTCGTATCACTGCATCCATTTCTATTACGGTTGTTTCAGATCAATATTACACTTAAAATATGCACGTCATAGCTCAATAAATAGTGAGAAAAAGATACAAACACCTGTGTGCTCAGATGTAACGTAAACCTGTCGTGTTTGGTGTTTAGGGTCAGGAAAAACAGAATGAGCCCCACAGAAGCAAAACCGCCACATTCGACGGTGAAATCCAGTGTGTTTAACCCTAAAATGCCTCTCTCTGATCTGAATGGTCTCTGCCTAAACCCCAGCCTCTGCAGAGAGTCATGGGTCAGTGCTAGTGCAGCCTCTGCAGCTCAGGGGGGGAATTCTGCAGGTTCTGAGCTTCACACGAGGTCTGTCCATAAACTGAGACTGAGACAAACCTGGACGTGTCTCTACCTGCAGGTTGAGGCTCTGGAGACTCAGGTTCAGTTGTGATTAGGGATGGGAATTCAGAACCGGTTCCGTTTTCAATTCCACGGAATTATTATCATATTTCTGCATCAACTGGAGATATTAGTGCACTAAACCAGGGCTAAACCAGGACTAAACCAGGGCTAAACCGGGACTAAACCAGGACTAAACCGGGACTAAACCAGGACTAAACCGGGACTAAACCAGGACTAAACCAGGACTAGAGCGGAACTAAAGCGGGACTAGAGCGGGACTAGAGCGGGACTAGAGCGGGACTAGAGCGGGACTAAACCGGGACTAGACCAGGACTAGACCAGGACTAGACCAGGACTAGACCAGGACTAGACCAGGACTAGACCAGGACTAGTGCTAATCTTGGGGCTAATCAATCAGTTTGTTCTTCTTTTTTCCCCAAATTAGAATCGATAAGAGAATCGATAAAGAATCGAATCGTTAAGCAGTATCGATAATGGAATCGGAATCGTAAAAATCTGATAAATTCTCATCCCTAGTTGTGACGGCAGTAACTTTTTTAAACCAGCAAGAACACGAGCGATGTACATCTACCGTGAATGATGAGAAGAAACCATTAAAAGTCCATTTAGTCCATTATTTATGTTTCCTTGAATAGCCTTATATATGAACTTTGTCTCTGTGGATTTAGAAGAACGTCGCTCAAACTCGTTCATTTCTCGCCCTTTGACACAGTAAAGTCCATACGTGAGCGCTCTGGTGTTGAATGTTGAAGTTTTGGACACATGTCGTTGCTCTCACGATGACCGTCCCATCTCCCGGTCATACTCGGCCTGTAGCTCCTCCTGGATGGCGCTGGTGTCGTACTCTTTGAGCATGTCGTACTGGAGCCAGGGCTGGGCCCACTTCTGAGCGTGCTCCAGCTGCTCGGCGCTCAGGATCTGATCGAAGGCGATGCCCTGGACGTTGTACTTGGGCCTCTCCCAGCGCTTGGACCACGGCTTAGGACGCATCCTCACCTTCATCTGAGGAAACGACACATGATCAAGATCTTGTCACTGACGAGACCAGAAATCTGACAATGATCAGATTTTGTAAACATAACCAGAGTATTTAAATGGCTTGTTCCATCTGCGAGTAACACTGGTCTACAAATGTTTGGACTCGATCTGCTTCTGAGATAAAAGTGGCTAAATCTCATTTATATTGATAAGGTGAACTGCTGTTTAGCTAATGTATTCAAGATATGTAGTGATATAAAACTTATTCTACAGAGGATGTAACGGTGACCTTGTTTAGAGGCACTTCTCCAGTAGAGGGCGCTGGCACAGGCTTCATGTCGGGGTCCACGGTGCTGTACTCGGGCAGAGCGTCTCTCAGGTACAGGAGGCTATCGTCCAGTCTCTTCTCCAGCTTCAACAGCTCCACCTGCTGGATACGAGGGTTATACAGCTCGTAGCAGATCTCCACTCCTGAAACAAACACATTTAGACCGGTTTATTTAAAGGTCCCATGGCAAGAAATTTTCACTTTCTGAGGTTTTTAACGTTAATGTGAGCTCCCCTACCCTGTTTAGGCCCCCCCCATGGTTAAAAGTTGCAAAATGTCTAAACTGAGCATTTGCGATCCTTTTCTGCGTTACAAAAAATCGGAGCTCAAACGGGCGATTTTGAACAAGGCACCTTATTGACGTCAGATCGAAAAAAGAAATGCAAATGCAGTTCCACCCCCGTCTGTCTGTACTCAGCGTCTCTGTAAATCACGCCCAGAGAGTTTGGACTGCGAATGCGCTAGGCAATGCGAAATGCGTTTTTTTATTTGCCTGGAGGCACGTCCGAGTGTTTCTAGGCTCGGAAGTCCTTTATCTGAGCCTCTGGACCTTTGAACAGCAGTGGTTTGATTTTATTTTCTGTGGAAATGTGTTTATTTTTCAATGGAACGCTTCAAATCTCTCCCCCCTTCCGTGCAAAAACACGGAAATGGATCAGAGAGCGCTCAGAGCCGAGAGCGGAGAGTTTGGCCACGCCCCCACCCTCTACTATAGGCCAGCTCTTTTCTCCTCATTTGCATTCAAGCAACAACGCCCATTATGGAGTGTTCAGAGAGAGAAAAATAACTCTCTCATCTTATCTCTGTTTCTCATGCACTGAGTGTTGATTTTGAAGAAGGATTCATTTACAGTATTAGGGAACCATTAAGGAGCCATATAAAAGCATCAAGAAGTACCATGTCATGGGATCTTTAAGCTTTACTAATGAAATGTTGATAGAAAGTGTGTATTTCTGTGTAGCAAAATATCAGATTTATGTGAACAGGTTTAAAAGGCTTCAGGTTTGGGGTCAGTCTTCCCTCTGGCATTTCTTACAAACAAATGAGTATTTAAAGTTTATAGTAGGGGTGCATTGATGTGAACATTTTAGTCGATACCGATATCCGATATTAATGGTGCTGTTATCGGCCGATACCAATATTTATTTCTTTTTAATTCTGAGATAACATTTTATACAGACTGAAAATCCTGCTAAATGAATTTTTGAATGTCTTGTGTTTTGACTCCTGATTTTTGTTTTTTTTTTCAATTTCAATTTTTTTTATAGTGTAACATTGTGTTCTGCGTCCTGATTGGCTAAGGGACCTTTGCAGATTGATGTTATAGATGAGGGACGCGGGGGGGACCGGGACCAGACTGGAACTAAACCAGGACCAGACCAGGACCAGACCGGGACCAGACCAGGTCTAAACCAGGTCTAAACCAGGTCTAGACCAGGTCTAGACCAGGACTGGTCCAGGACTAAACCAGGACTGGACCAGGACTGGACCAGGACTAGACCAGGATTAAACCACGGCGTGCGGCTCTTTCCCTGGTTTCGTGCGGCTCTTTTGGATAGTACCTGTGGTCAATATTTATCATAGTTTTACATCAGTTAAGTGACAGTTTGTGAAGAAAGGCTGAGAAGAAAAGGACAAAATTACAGGAAAGGGCGCCAAGTTTTAAAACGGAATCCTGGAAAAATGCCGAGACAATTTCCGCACAAAGAAGTTATCGATTTTTATTAGTCTAATCATAAATACTGTGCATTTTTAGACGTTTTAGCCATTGTTAATATCATGGTTGCTAGGTAAAAAAAAAATAATAATAATAATAATTTCCCTCTACACATGTCATATTTAGTCCCGGTTTAGTCCCGGTTTAGTCCTGGTTTAGACCTGGTTTAGACCTGGTTTAGACCTGGTTTAGACCTGGTTTAGTCATGTTTTAGTCCTGTTTCAGTCATGGTTTAGTCCTGGACCAGTCCTGGTTTAGTCCTGGTTTAGTCCTGGTTTAGACCTGGTTTAGTCCTGGTTTGGTCCTGGTTTGGTCCTGGTTTAGTCCTGGTTTAGTCCTGGTTTAGTCCTGGTTTAGACCTGGTTTAGTCCTGGTTTAGACCTGGTTTAGACCTGGTTTAGTCCTGGTTTAGTCCATCCTCCCCTCACTCGTGAACAAGACCCCGAGATACTTGAACTCCAAGTGAGGCAACTTGTAATTAAATAAATGAAAAAAGGTGTTTAACAATATATCCATAGAAACAAGATGGTCACGGCCCCCAAAATGAAAAATTTACAGCGCACCTTTAAGGCCTTGTTACATTTACATTTTTTCCACGAAATTTCAGACGCAAAGAAACTGTGTCATTTTAGAATTGTTAGAACGCCGTGCTGCTGCCGTCACCTTGGTTGTCGATGATGTTCCGGAGCACAAAGGTGGCCCCCAGCCCCGTCCCTCCTCTCTGGATACAGATCCCCACAAAACGGTGGACTTTCCCGCTGGCGTTCGGATCGGCCATCGTCACGGCCAGAATACTCCCTGCAACGACACACGCGGGTTCAGAAACTACTGCAGACGAAGAAATAACATTGGAAATATTTCAGTTTTCCTGACCAGCGTAGAACTCCGGGATTTCCAGAACTTTCCTCCTTCGTATCATGTCTTTCCGCTCCATGGAAAACTTGAGCGGGTTCGTTCTTTGTCGAGGAGGAATGAACTCAGGGCTCAGGAACCTAAAAAGAAATACAACTGTAATAAATATGGTGAGAAAATTGAATATATTCTAGAGAAATTTTTAAATAAAATTGTATTTTTCAGAGTAATCTTCAGACTCTTTAACTCCTATTTGAGGACTATTACACTGCTGAATATTTTACTCCTTAGACCTGGTTTAGACCTGGTTTAGACCTGGTTTAGACCTGGTATAGTCGTGGTTTAGTCCTAGTTTACTCCTGGTTTAGACCTGGTATAGTCGTGGTTTAGTCCTAGTTTACTCCTGGTTTAGACCTGGTATAGTCCTTATATAGTCCTGGTTTAGTCCTAGTTTAGCCCTGATTTGGACCTAGTTTGGACCAGGTTTAGATCTACGTTAGCCCTAGGTTACTCCTGATTTAGCCCTGGTTTAGACCTGGTATAATCCTGGTATAGTCCTGGTATAATCCTTGTTTAGACCTAGTTTAGTCCTGTTTTAGACCTGGTATAGTTCTGATATAGTCCTGGTTTAGTCCTAGTTTAGACCTGGCTTAGACCTGGCTTAGACCTGGCTTAGACCTGGCTTAGACCTGGCTTAGACCTGGCTTAGACCTGGTTTACTCCTGGTTTAGACCTGGTTTAGACCTGGTTTAGACCTGGTTTAGACCTGGTTTAGTCCTGGTTTAGACCTGGTTTAGACCTGGTTTAGACCTGGTTTAGACCTGGTTTAGACCTGGTTTAGACCTGGTTTAGATCTGGTTTAGACCTGGTTTAGACCTGGTTTAGACCTGGTTTAGACCTGGTCGGTCACTACTTTAGGTAAACGATAGAACTGCAGGTGTTCTTCTCTGTCCAGTCTATTGTGACAGGTTAGGACCCGACAATAGTTGACCTTTTTTTTTTTTTTAAATTTTGCAGCATAAGTGCACTGTTTGCGGTGTTTGATGGCGGGCTTCTGGATTATGACGTCACGTGAAAATGCTCTACAGTGGTATAAGAGTTCATACTTGCGCTGAGACTCTGTGCTCTGAGTCTTGTCGACGATCACGGGTTTGGAGGGAGGGATGAACTTTCCTGGTTTGTCCCCGAGAGAGAGAAGACACGACGAAGTGGACAGCATCCCTGCGCAAAACACACTCGGGTTTAGTTATTTTACGTATTTAAAATAAATCGGAAACGTAAAAGACTTTGGTATAAAAAGACATCAGTTTTAAAAGTGAACTGTGTAACTTTTCTGATGGAGCGTCCGTCAAATGCTTTTCTCCAGCGAGCTGTTACTTCTTTCTCTAGAATGTTTCACAATATGGCATTAAATCTTTTCTATTTTCACGGAGACCAAACCAGACCAAGTTACAGGTCAGATCTGTGGAGAGGCGACCCCGTTCACAGTCAGAATTAATGTTTTTTCTAGGTATTTTTGAGCCATAAAACCACCTGTAATTGAATAAATGTAAAGTAGAGCTGTTTCATGTCACACTGTGGAACATTCCAGGCAGAGCAATGACGTATCCATGGTAACAAGGAGGTGACGGAGCCCCAAAATAAATTATAAATACATTTAAAAGACTGTGTTTTTGTAAGCTTAAAAGGATATATGCCATGTCAGGTCTGTGTCATAAGAAAGTGAATGGATTTTAAAGATACAGTGGTACCTCACCTTACGAAATTAATTCATTCCAGAAGTGGTTTCGTAACGTGAAAAATTCGTAAGTTGAGTAGCTATTTCAATGGAAAAAGCCTGATTCGTTCCAAGGCCCCGATCAAAGTTGTTTTTTTTTTTTTTATAGTGTAACTTTTTTTATCGTGTAACATTGTGTTCTGCGTCCTGATTGGTTTCTCAGATTGGATTTAAACTTTTCTCACATTTCTCTCTCGTTTAATCACTCAAACTTTAATAGATTTTCAACAAAATGTATTAATAGTGAAGTGTGGGGGGAAGGAGGAGGGGGGAGAAAACTGCGCTCTGACACGTGTGATAGCGCAGCATGACCCGGCGAGGGGCTGCCAGCAGGTCTAGACCTGGACTAAACCTGGACTAGACCAGGACTAAACCAGGTCTAGAGCAGGTCTAGACCACCGCGGCTCTTGCATGCGTTCATGGGTCTCGTTCATGCGCTCAGACTGCGTGCGGTCCTCCAGCTGAGGCGAGCAGCGGCTTGCCTCAGCTGTGACTCGAAACGAAACCAGGAAATAGACCTTTAATCCACCTGGTCTAGTCCTGGTTTAGTCCTGGTTTAGTCCTGGTTTAGTCCTGGTTTAGTCCAGGTTTAGTCCAGGTTTAGTCCAGGTTTAGTCCAGGTTTAGTCCAGGTTTAGTCCTGCTGTCAGCTCCGCGCCGGGTCATGCTGCGCTATCACACATGTCAGAGCGCAGTTTTCTCCCCCCTCCCCCTTCCCCCCACACGTCACTATTAATAATTTGGTTGAAAATCTATGAAAGTTTGAGTGTTTAAATGAGAGACAAATGTGAGAAAAGTTTAAATCCAGTCTGAGAAAAGCGTATAATGTGTGTGGCTGAGCGCGCATTATTTGAATTTTTGAGATTTCGCGTTTCGTAACTTGAATTTTCTTTCGTATCTAGAGACCAAAATTTACCGTGAAGGCGTTTCGTAACTTGAAATTTTCGTTTGTTGGGTCATTCGTAAGGTGAGGTACCACTGTATTTTTAAGTCATAAAAGCTCCCACAACTGCGTAAAAACGTTTAATGCCACGCTATGTAACATTTCAAACAGAGCAATAATCTAGCAGAACAGATATATAGTGCACCTTTAACATGAATGTTGAAGAACAAATAAGTTTCAGTAAAAAAAACGAATCATTTTTAGGGATTCACGGAAATTTATAGAAAAAGACTTTGAAGTTTGGCGTCATTTTTGTCCATTTGCATTTTTACGGTTTATCAAAAATGAAAATGAATTCCAAAATGTAGTTTTGTTTATTTAAAAATGCTTTTCTCCATCAAGATGTTATTTCTTTCTCTGGAATGTTTCACACTATGGCATTAAATCTTTTCTATATTCATGGAGACCAAAACTGACCAAGTTACAGATCAGATCTGCGGAGAGGCGACCCCGCTGAGCTTTAAAACCACCTGTAATTGAATAAATGTAAAGTAGAGCTGTTTAATGTCACACTGTGGAACATTCCAGGCAGAGTAATGATGTATCCATAGAAACAAGCAGGTGATGGACAGACTCTCTGGCTTTTAAAAAAATGTTTATTTGATTTGATTTTTAGTTTTTCAACACTTTTTATTTATTGTTTTTATTTATGATTTACTTCTTTCATTCTATTAATTTGTATGTGCAGCACTTTGGAAACTGTTACAGAAGCGCTTCTTCTGTATTTTGGCTCAACAAATACAATTTATGCTCCTCTGCTTTAGACATGGTTAAGACCTAGTTTAGACCTAATTTAGACTAAGTTTAGACCTGGTTTAGACCTGGCATAGACCTGGTATAGACCTGGTATAGACCTAGTTTAGACCTAGTTTAGACCTAGTTTAGACCTAATTTAGACTGAGTTTAGACCTGGTTTAGACCTGGCTTAGACCTGGCTTAGACCTGATATAGACCTGGTTTAGACCTGGTTTAGACCTAGTTTAGACCTAGTTTAGACCTAGTTTAGAACTGATATAGTCCTATTTTAACCCTAGTTTAGCCCTGGTTTAGACCTGGTTTAAAACTGATATAGTTCTATTTTAGCCCTATACTAGAACTGGTTTAGACCCGTTTTACTCCTGGTTTAGACCTGGTATAGTTGTGTTTTAGTCCTAGTTTACTCCTGGTTTAGACCTGATTTAGACCTGGTATAGTCCTTGTATAGTCATGTTTTAGTCATAGTTTACTCCTGGTTTAGAAACCTGTTTTAGACCTGGTATAATCCTGATCATGGAGATGGTCCCCGGGCGCAGAAGTGTGCTGCCCACTGCTCCCAATATATGTATATATACATAGGATGGGATAAAATGCAGAGAAGAATTTCTCCAGTGTGAGATCAATAAAGTCACTTCTCTATAGACCTGGTATAGTCCTGGTATAGACCTGGTATACCCCTGGTTTAGTCCTGGTTTAGATCAAATTGGTCCAAAATAGGGACACCTGGGACGTGTCTTCTATAAAACTGGGACAAATCACTGGTTTTGGATAAATCTGCAGGGACAAGGGACACAGGACTCAGAACTGGGACTGTCCCGGGTGAACAGGACATCTGGTCTCCCCGCGCCACAGATCTACTATATACTCTGTTTCCATGGCAACAGCAAACGTGAAATTGTACAGTAAATATCCCGCATTACTCACGTTCATTCTGGAGCTGCTGCAGTCGTATCGATCGTAAATAAAACGCACATTTGTGGAGGATTCTGCAGCCCGACGCCATGTCTGACCTTCCGCTCTCACGTGTGCGGACGGACACCGCGGAGGGACAAAATAAACTCCGCGCCTTTCGTTTGTGCGGGGAGTGCAATGACGGAGAGTGCCCACAAGAGGGCGGGAGAGTGGCGCTGTGAATATTTTAATACGCGAACTCTGTTTATTGTATTATTGTTATTCTTTGTATTAAGTTGTATTTATTTATCTTTGTGTATTGGCTTGTATATAATAATAATAATAATAATAATAATAATAATAATAATAATAATAATAATAATAATAATAATAATAATAATAATAATAATAATGCGTGAAAAGTCCCTCAGTCGTCCAGGTAGAATCCATGATCAAACTTTGTCCAGTTGACAAATTGAACTTCTCCTTTGATCAATATTAATAATAATAATAATAATAATAATAATAATAATAATAATAATAATAATAATAATAATAATAATAATAATAATAATAATAATAATAATAATAATAATAATAATAATAATAATAATAAAACTACTTCAAGCAGAACGGCCTCGGACTCACCTGAGCAACCGAGACACGCTGCTAACGCTAACGCTAATGTTAATGCTAAAAACATGCACTACGCAAATTTTGGAGACAGAACCAACAGGACTGCGGGTAGAGGACACACTCTGCTTCAGTCTGGAGAAGGTAAGAGGCTTGTTTTTGTTAGTTTTTGGGCAAATCTGAGGACGGAGCCTCACAGGTGAATAGTGCGTAAATGAGCTCCGGTGTTTTGCTTGTGCCGTAGGAGCGGCGTGTGTTCTGTTGCGACTGGAGACTCTTACTGTAGTTTTGCTGAGGTTGTTGGGGCAGGTTGTTGGGGCTGGTTGTTGGAGCTGGTTGTTGGGTCAGGTTGTTGGGGCTGGTTGTTGGGGCTGGTTGTTGCGTCAGATTGTTGGGGCTGGATGTTGGGTCAATTTGTTGGGTCAATTTGTTGGGTCAGGTTGTTGGGGATGGTTGTGGGGGCTGGCTGTGGGGCCAGGTTGTTGGGTCAGATTGTTGGGGATGGTTGTGAGCGGTGGATCAGGTTGTGTGGTCGGGGATGGTTGTTGGGTCAGGTTGTTGGGGCTGGTTGTGGGGCCAGGTTGTTGGGGCTGGTTGTTGGGTCAGGTTGTTGGGGCTGGTTGTGGGGTCAGGTTGTTGGGTTAGGTTGTTGGGTCAGGTTGTGGGGTCAGGATTTTGGGGCTGGTTGTGAGTGGTGGATCAGGTTGTTGGGGCTGGTTGTTGGGTCAGGTTGTGTCAGGTTGTTGGAGCTGGTTGTGGGGTCAGGTTGTTGGGGCAGGTTGTTGAAGCTGGTTGTGGGGCCAGATTGTTGGGTCAGGTTGTTGGGGATGGTTGTGAGCGGTGGATCAGGTTGTGTTGTTGGCGCTGGTTGTTGGGGATGGTTCTGAGCGGTGGATCAGGTTGTGTTGTTGGGGATGGTGGTTGGGTCAGGTTGTTGGGGCTGGTTGTTGGGGTTGGTTGTTGGAGCTGGTTGTTGGGTCAGATTGTTGGGGCTGGTTGTGAGCGGTGGATCAGGTTGTGTGGTCGGGGATGGTTGTTGGGTCAGGTTGTTGGGGCTGGTTGTGGGGCCAGGTTGTTGGGCCAGGATGTTGGGGCTGGTTGTTGGGTCAGGTTGTTGAGGCTGGTTGTGGGGTCAGGTTGTTGGGTTAGGTTGTTGGGTCAGGTTGTGGGGTCAGGTTTTTGGGGCTGGTTGTGAGTGGTGGATCAGGTTGTTGGGTCAGGTTTTTGGGGCTGGTTGTTGTGTCAGGTTGTGTCAGGTTGTTGGAGCTGGTTGTGGGGTCAGGTTGTTGGGGCAGGTTGTTGGGGCTGGTTGTTGGAGCTGGTTGTGGGGTCAGATTGTTGGGTCAGGTTGTTGGGGATGGTTGTGAGCGGTGGATCAGGTTGTGTTGTTGGGGCTGGTTGTTGGGGATGGTTGTTGGGGATGGTTCTGAGCGGTGGATCAGGTTGTGTTGTCGGGGATGGTGGTTGGGTCAGGTTGTTGGGGCTGGTTGTTGGGGTTGGTTGTTGGAGCTGGTTGTTGGGGCAGGTTGTTGGGGCAGGTTGTTGGGGCTGGTTGTTGTGTCAGGTTGTGTCAGGTTGTTGGAGCTGGTTGTGGGGTCAGGTTGTTGGGGCTGGTTGTTGGAGCTGGTTGTGGGGTCAGATTGTTGGGTCAGGTTGTTGGGGATGGTTGTGAGCGGTGGATCAGGTTGTGTTGTTGGGGCTGGTTGTTGGGGATGGTTGTTGGGGATGGTTCTGAGCGGTGGATCAGGTTGTGTTGTCGGGGATGGTGGTTGGGTCAGGTTGTTGGGGCTGGTTGTTGGGGTTGGTTGTTGGAGCTGGTTGTTGGGGCAGGTTGTTGGGGCTGGTTGTTGGGGCAGGTTGTTGGGGCAGGTTGTTGGGTCAGGTTGTTGGGGCAGGTTGCTGGGGCTGGTTGTTGGGTCAGGTTGTTGGGGCTGGTTGTTGGGTCAGGTTGTTGGGGCAGGTTGTTGGGGCTGGTTGTGGGGTCAGGTTGTTGGGGCTGGTTGTTGGGTCAGGTTGTTGGGGCTGGTTGTTGGGTCAGGTTATTGGGTCAGGTTGTTGGAGCTGGTTGTGGGGTCAGGTTGTTGGGTCAGGTTGTTGGGGCTGGTTGTTGGGTCAGGTTGTTGGGGCTGGTTGTTGGGGCTGGTTGTGGGGCCATGTTGTTGGGGCTGGTTGTTGGGTCAGGTTGTTGGGGCTGGTTGTGAGTGGTGGAATAGGTTGTGTTGTTGGGGCTGGTTGTTGGGTCAGGTTGTCGGAGCTGGTTGTTGGGTCAAGTTGTTGGGTCAGATTGTTGGGGCTGGTTGTTGGGTCAGTTTGTTGGGTCAGATTGTTGGGGCTGGTTGCTGGGTCAGGTTGTTGGGTCAGGTTGTTGGGTCAGGTTGTCGGAGCTGGTTGTTGGGTCAGGTTGTTGGGTCAGGTTGTTGGGTCAGGTTGTTGGGTCAGTTTGTTGGGTCAGGTTGTTGGGGCAGGTTGTGAGCGGTGGATCAGGTTGTGCTGTTGTGTTGTGCTCTGATATAGTTCAGCCAGTAGTGACCAAAATAACTGGCATTCATTATAAAACTATACAGCCTATATATACCAGCAGCTGCCACCGCGTTTCAGTAACAATTTATTATTAGTCTGGCCACATCTCCAAAGCTCAAACTCTTCCACCTTGTGATGTCATGAAGAGGTTTTCAAGTTAACTGCTCCTTTCACCTTTTGTTCAGTAGAGTTTGGCAATTCCAGGGCTGAAATCATTGAAACAATTCTCGTGAAAGTGTGTGGAGTTTTAAAACGCAGTGGAGCACTTCCTGTATTACCTCCTGTCTGTGAGTGAAACAAAACACAGCTATAGAGCGTTTTCACAAACCCGGAAAAACGGGACGATTACCCTGATGTGGGGCCATCTTGGAGACATTGCGCACTCAAAATTAAACGTGCGTATATAGCAACCATGCAGAAAAAAATCTAAATTTGGCGAGAAACCTTCCACATCAGAATCCAAAACTTCTGATACAGTTGACCAGTTGTACAGAGATAAGTTGGATGCCAAAGAAAAGTAGCGTTATATGAACAAAATTAATTGGGCGAGAAGATCCATATGAGATGGATTCAAGTTTGTTCAGTGACAGAGACGATTTGTCGATTCTGCTGCTGTAAGAGATCCCGATATTGTCAACGACCTGTTCTTCTCCCCAAGCCCTGATACAGCACAAGACCTTCAGAGCTCTAAAGGTCTGGAGGAAACAACCAGTTTGTTTGTGGCTGGTACGAGAGCGCAAAGTGCGGAAAATTGGAGACAAGCGTATTGTGATGGCAAAGGTCGGCATACTTGTATTACCTGTGTAACGTGTTTAAAGGTCCCATGGCATGAAATTTTCACTTTCTGAGGTTTTTGAACATTAATGTGAGCTCCCCTACCCTGTTTAGGCCCCCCTCCCCCCATGGCTAAAAGTTGCGAAATGTGTAAACTGAGCATTTGCGATCCTTTTCCACGTTTGAAAAAAAGACAGCCCAAACGGGCTCCTGAACGAGTTCCTGAACAAGTCACACTCACGGATAGGTTTCCACCCCCGTCTGGATGTCTACCCACCGTCTCTGGAAATCATGCCCAGAGAGTTTGAACTGCAAACGAGCTACGCAATGCAAGATGCGTTTTTTTATTTGCCTGGAAACACGTGAGAGTGTTTCCAGGCTCGGATGTCCTTTATCCGAGCCTCCGAACCTCTGAAACAGCAGTGGTTAAATTTTATTTTCTGTGAAAATTTGTTTTTTTTAAAGGGACAGTGTGTAAGATTTTTACCCGTTAATTACCGAAATTGAAGATACCCATTCAAAAATACATTGTTTTCCAAGCCTTTTCACTTCCATCATGAAATCAAAGTATTCTTTTGGACTTAGATATAGTCACATAAAAGGGGGATTGACCCCATGTAGAGGCTGCCATTTTGAATACGAGAAAAGGACATTGGGCTCCGCCTTCGCCTTCGGCAAGGCTCGTGGTTTTGGGTAAACAACGACAAGCATGTTCCGGATCACACGTCGTAATGGATCTAACACGTGTTTTGGACTAAATTGTTTTACTGGATTTTATTCGCTGGATCCTTACGGACAGATTGAGACCAAGCTTATGGTGAAATACTGAGTTTGACCTGTCCAGAGCCTTCAAAGGTAAGCTAAGTAACAAACCTCGTTTTGTGCTTTTCCGTATAAAAGCCCCATGTGCTCGGGGAGTGATTGTTGTGCCGGGAAATGAATTGCATAGTCAAAAAGAGGAGACTGTATGGTTTCATTTGATGTGTAGATTGTCATGGTACACGATCGGGAATGTGTGTTTTCATGCGAAAAGAAAAAAAAAACAGTGAACGGGACCGCGTTTTATTTATACCGTAGTTGTCGGCGAGGGCTCGCACAGCGTCGGGTGCGCGCGGGTACGCGAGCTGTCTGCGTTACGGCGCGCCCTGGTGACCCTCGAGGTCTGCTGTAGCCAAAAGAGGAAGTGCAATAGCTACCATCCACCTATGCGCCACGAATCCTACACACTGTACCTTTAATGGAAAGCGTCTCATATATTCCTCCACGCTTAAAACACGGAAGTGGGGCCAGCGCACCGCTAATCCAGGAAACAGCGGAGTATTTGGCCACACCCCCAACCGCTGTGCTGGCCTGTCTCCTCATTTGCATTCAAGCAACAACGCCCAGAATAAAGTGTTTCAGAGACATATTTCTGACTCTGACTGTGTTCACGAGGCTTTCTCATGCAATGAGTCTTGATTTTGAAGAAGGATTCATTTACAGTATTAGGGAACCATTACGGCGCCATATAAAAGCATCAAGAAGAAGAAGCATCATGAGATCTTTAAGTACAAGTATGTTGCTTTTTATTATTCACGTTTTGCAAAGATACGGCTACCGGCTGCGAAATGAGCTGAGCATATGTGAATGTTGTCATGGTTTTTTCCCCATCCATGTTCTGTTGAAGACTGGTGATCCACAATCGCCTCCTTTCCTTTGATAATCACTCTGTCTGTTCACCCTGGTTTAGTCCTGCTTTAGTTCTGATTTAGACCTGGTTTAGTCCTGGTTTAGTCCTGGTTGGTCACAGGTTTTTTTTTGTGGTTTTTTTAAACTCTTACATTTTGACTCTCTGGCTTTTAACACCGCATGAGATGTGTGGTCCTGTTTATGTTTTTTTTAATTCATTTTTTAATTCATTTTTAGTTTTATGCAATTTAACACTTTTTATTTATTGTTTTTATTTATGATTTACTTCTTTCGTTCTATTAATTTGTATGTGCAGCACTTTGGAAACTGTTACAGAAGCGCTTCTTCTGTATTTTGGCTCAACAAAATTTATTGCAATTTATGCTCCTCTGGTTTAGACCTGGTTAAGACCTAGTTTAGACCTAATTTAGACTTAGTTTACACCTGGTTTAGAGCTAGTTTAGACCTAATTTAGCCCTATTTTAGACCTGGTTAAGACCCATTTTACTCCTGGTTTAGACCTGACTTAGTCCTGGTTTAGACCTGGTTTAGACCTGGTTTAGTCCTGGTTTATACCAGACTTAGTCCTGATTTAGACCTGGTTTAGACCTGATTTAGTCCTGGTTTAGACCTGAGTTACTCCTGGTTTAGACCTGATTTAATCCTGGTTTAGTTCTGACTTAGACTTGGTTTAGACCTGGTTTAGTCCTGGTTTAGACCTGCTTTAGACCTGGTTGACTAGTGAGTTAGATTGGAACCTGGTTTTGTCCTGGGTAAGGTTTGCTTTTGTCCTGGTTGAGTACTGGGTTAGGTTTGGACCTGGGTTAGTTCTGGATAAGACCTGGTAGTCCTGTGTTAGCCCTGTTTGAGACCTCATTAAATCCTGTGTTAGACCTGGTTTAATACTGGGTTACACCTGGTTTAGTCCTGGTTTACCTGGTTTAGTCCTGGTTTAGTCCTGCTATAGACCTGGTTTAGTCTTGGGTTCTTCCTGGTTTAGTCCTGATTTAAACCTGATATAGTCCTGGTTTAGACCTGATATAGTCCTGGTTTAGACCTGGTATAGTCCTGGTTTAGACCTGGTATAGTCGTGTTTTAGTCCTAGTTTACGCCTGACAAGTAAGCAGCATAAGTGCACTGTTTGCTGTGTTTTGAATGTCTCCAAGATGGCAGGCTTCAACAGTGTAATCTGGGCCCTTTAAAGCGTCATGTACTTTAATAGTATAAAATATTCGAGTGGTGCAGTTGCTCCTTTATCCTGCAGGCGGCGCTCTCGATACACCTTCTCCCCCACCCTCTCCCCCACCCTCTCCGTCTCACTTCTACAACCAAAACACCACCGCGCACTTCGGAAAGCACTCACACGCACCGAGGAGTGGAGGAGGAGGAGGGGGACTACGCTCTGCCTTTTACCCGCCGCCTGGTGCGCCATTCCCGGATCCACCGCTCCGCACTTGCCCCCCTCACCTCCGGAGCGGCTCTGGAGCTTCGGAGACACGGACCAGGCGTGAGGATGAGGGAAGAGGAAGAAGACATGGAAGCGTGCATCTCCTCCGCGCTACTACGGACAACTTAGCGATTTTTGTTTTTATTTTTATTTTTTATTTTTTCTTTACAGCCAACCGGATTTTTCAATGTTACGGAGAGTTTCACCAACTTCGAGACTACAAGGATGTACTGCTCGGATGGAAGTGCTTCAGCCGCTAGTTTGACGCTCCTGCTGGGAATAACGTGCTTCGCCGTTCTCTGCGACCTCAGCGAGTGCTCCTCCGACTTATCAGGTTCGTTCCTCGGCTTCGTGTCCAAGCGCAAGGTGCTTTTCCCGTGCTTGGAGTGCTTTTTTACTGTTGTGTTGGGAGAGTGTTGGAATTTTCGGTGGAATTTTCTTGGAATCGTTACGGATATGGTTCGTTTGACAGGTTTGGGTCGAAGTTGCGTGGATAAATGCGTAGTTTTGTGACGTTTCATGCGCCGGAATGACTCCAAATGTAAAGTTTATTTTGTTGTCGAAATGTACCACGTATCTCCAGTACTTTTACGCACGTTCCAAACTCCACCAACGCATTTAAATCCATTTCGATGCTTGGAAGTTTTCTTTAGCTCACCAGACCAGCAAGTGCACAGGTTACGCACATGGATTTACGCATAAAATACTGCGTAAAACACTGCTACTTCGAATACTACAACTTCTAGGCTGCTACTACTACTTCAAAAACAAAGTAGTAGGGGGACTCCTCGCTCGCAGTGTGCATGGCCCGTGCCCGTGGCGTGTCGCAGCATGTTGAGATGTCTTGAGTGCGTTCGCTTCCTCGAGGGGTTGTTATAAGTTACGTGCGTAAAACCAATTTGGTGCGTAAAGCGTGATTTGGAGCACTTTTGGCACGTCCGTAGCTGTGTTTTGACGCCGTACTTGGCAGGGTTGAGGCGTGTGTTGTTGTGGTTTGCTTAAAGGTCTCTTGGGTATCGGGGTGGCGCAGGGTTTGCAGTTTTGCGCAGTGGAAATGAATGAGATAGCGTCGTTAATGTGTGACCAGAAGAGCGCATTGTCTCGGCGGGTGAAGTGGCACTGGTTCCTATGGATTTATGGCGATACTTAGGGTTTTATGGCGAACTAACCGCGGCGCACAGTCTACTATGGCACCAGTGCAATGAAATGTTTAGACCTGACTTAATCCTGGTTTAGACCTGATTTAGTCCTGGTTTAGACCTGACTTAGTCCTGGTCTAGACCTGATTTAGACCTGATTTAGTCCTGGTTTAGACCTGACTTAATCCTGGTTTAGACCTGGTTTAGACCTAATTTAGTGCTGGTTTAGACCTGACTTAGTCCTGGTTTAGACCTGGTTTAGACCTAACTTAGTCCTGGTTTAGACCTGGTTTAGACCTGAATTAGTCCTGGTTTAGACCTGATTTAGTCCTGGTTTAGACCTGATTTAGTCCTGGTTTAGACCTGATTTAGTCCTGGTTTAGACCTGACTTAGTCCTGGTTTAGACCTGACTTAGACCTGATTTAGTCCTGGGTTAGACCTGACTTTGTCCTGGGTTAGACCTGACTTAATCCTGGTTTAGATCTGGTTTAGACCTAATTTAGTCCTGGTTTAGACCTGACTTAGTCCTGGTTTAGACCTGGGTTAGACCTGGGTTAGACCTGGGTTAGACCTAACTTAGTCCTGGTTTAGACCTAACTTAGTCCTGGTTTAGACCTGGTTTAGACCTGAATTAGTAGACCTGATTTAGTCCTGGTTTAGACCTGACTTACTCCTGGTTTAGACCTGATTTAGTCTTGGTTTAGACCTGACTCAGTCCTTGGTTTAGACCTGACTTAGACCTGATTTAGTCCTGGGTTAGACCTGACTTTGTCCTGGTTTAGACCTGGTTTAGACCTGATTTAGTTCTGGTTAGACCTGATTTAGTCCTGGTTTAGACCTGACTTAGTCCTGATTTAGACCCGATTTAGTTTTGTTTTAGACCTGGTTTAGACCAAGTTTAGACCTGGTTTAGCCCTGGCTTAGACCTGATTTAGTCCTGTGTTAGACCTGGTTTAATCCTGTGTTAGACCAGGTTTAGTCCTGGGTTAGATCTGGTTTAATCCTGGGTTAGTCCTGGTTTAGACCTGGTTTAGTCCTGGGTTAGTCCTTGTTTAGAACTAGTTCAGACCTGGTTTTGCCCTGCATTAGACCAGATTTAGTCTTGGTTAAGTCCTAGGTTAGACCTAGTTTAGTCCTGTATTAGATCTGGTTTAGTCTGGTTTAGTCAACCTGGTTTCCGGTTGAATCGTTGGGTAGACCTACTTTAGTCCTGGTCAAGTCCAGGTTTAGTTCCTTGTTCCAGTTTTGATGTGGTCTGCATTGACCTTGGTTTAGTCCTTGTTTAGTCCAAGTCTAGTATTGCTGGTTAGACCTGGTTTACTTTTGTTGTAGTCTTAGTTACAGCTCTTGTTCAAACCTGGTTTAGTTCTGGTTTGGTCCTAGAAGAGACCTGGTTTAGTTCCCTGATTTAGTTGGAATAGTGCTGAACTTTGGAACTTTTCTGGTAGAGGGTCTGCCACCTGCTTGTCTTCATGGAGATGTGATTGCATTCCCTGGAATGTTCCTCAGTATGGCATTAAACTTACCTGTCATGCATTTATTAAATTACAGGCATTTTTGCTGCTTAAAAATAAAAAAAACATGCATTGTTACTGTGAGCGGGATCGCATCTCCACAGATCTATAAAGCCTCACTCCGGGACATTGCACCAGTGGCACAGAGCTCCAGTGTGAGTGTGTTTACGGTGTTATAAAAGTGTTTGGGGAGCTCTGTCGCGACCCTAATTAGCCTCTAATGAGAGTAATGTGTGGAAACGAGCGCTAGCACAGGGGAGAGGCTAACGACAACAGTGAGTGTGTATGTATTCTAAAGTCCGTGCACAGAACGGGCTAGTGCTAGTACATTTACTTTATTTTAATATATTTTTACTTTATTTTTACTTTATTTTACTTTATTTTTATTTTATTTTTACTTTATTTTACTTTATTTTTACTTTATTTAAATTTATTTTTACTTTATTTTTACTTTATTTTTACTTTATTTTACTTTATAGTACAATATAATACTTTTAATTGGCATTTAGCATTAGTGTCAGTCTTTTATACAGTTTTTTCACTCCTGTATTGCTGATTCTGACTCCTGCATTGTTCATTATTGTTTAACATTTTACAAAATATAATTCAATATCATATCAATATTAAAATTCGTATCGATCAATCATGATTACTACATCCACGATTACAAAAAGTACAAGTATCAGGTTTAGTGTGCACCTGTGTCAGTGAAGCAGATGATTTTTTTATATATATATATATACATTTCAATAGCAATTAGGTTTAGTTCTGGTTTAGAAATGTGTTAGTCCTTGTTTAGACCCAGTTTTGTCCAGGTTTAGACTTGGTTTAATCCTAGGTTAGATCTGGTTTAATCTTGGGGTAGACCTCCTATAGTCTTGGTTGAGTCCAGATTTAGGTTTAGTTTTGGTTTAGACCTGGTTTAGTCCTGTATTAGACCTGGGTTACATCTGGTTTATACCTGGTTTAGTCCTGGTTTAGACCTGGTTTAGTCCTGGGTTAGATCTGGTTTAATCCTGGGATAGACCTGCTACAGTCCTGGGTGAGTCCAGATTTAGGTTTAGTCCTGGTTTACACCTGGGTTAGTCCTTATTTAGTCCAGTGTTAGACCAGGTTTAGTACTGGGTTAGATCTGATTTAATCCTGAGGTAGACCTGCTATAGCAGGCATGGGCAAACTACGGCCCGGGGGCCATATGCGGCCCATTAAGCTTTTTAATCCGGCCCGCCAAACTTGAAGAAATTATATTAATGAACCTTGTTAATGTTTTAATCTCCCTGCAATTCTGGCATTTTCCAATAGCTGGCACACTAAATACATTGACCTTTGTTGAGGTGCGGCGTTTTGCTCCACGTTTGTGCTTTACTCTTTGACCCCTCAGCCCTCCTGTAAAGATGAGCGGAGCTAAGAAAAGAAAAGTGGACAGAGAATGTCGAGTGTTTACTAAGGAGTGGACAAGTAAATATTTTTTCACCGAATACTTATCAACTGCTGTATGCCTGATATGCCAAGAGACTGTAGCAGTTTTTAAAGAATATCAGCCGTCACTTTGCCACAAAACATGCTAACTATGCTAGCAAGTAGTCAACGAAAGAACGAAAAAACCTGAAGGAGAACAGAACTTACAGTGCTTTAAAATAGTAACTGTTAGTAATAACAGTTGTGTTTTAAGAGTCATTTCAAATAGCTAAATACCGTGAAACATGAAAGATGGACATTTTGTTGTAATGCTTTTGTTAATTTTTAACTGAAATAAAGGACATGTTTTCCACATATCCCATGTTATTTTTTGTTCTTATGAGGTGGATTACCAAAACACTAAATCCACCTGCTCCTGGTCCGGCCCTTCTATCAAATTTTAGAACCCTTTGTGGCCCACAAGTCAAAAAGTTTGCCCACCCCTGTGCTATAGTCTTGGTTGAGCCCAGGTTTAGGTTTAGTCCTTGTTTACACCCAGTTTTGTCCTGAGTTAGACCAGGTTTAGACTTGGTTTAATCCTGGAGTAGACCTCCTATAGTCTTGGTCGAGTCCAGATTTAGGTTTATTCCTGGTTTAGTCCTGGGTTACATCTGGTTTAGACCTGGTTTAGACCTGGTTTAGTCCTGGGTTAGATCTGGTTTAATCTTGGTATAGACCTGCTACAGTCCTGAGTGAGTCCAGATTTAGGTTTAGTCCTGGTTTAGAACTGGGTTAGTCCTTGTTTAGACCTAGTTTGAATCCGGTTTTGTCCTGAGTTAGACCTGGTTTAATGATCGAGTCCAGGTTTAGGTTTAGTCCTGGTTTAGAACTGGGTTAGTCCTTGTTTAGACCCAGTTTTGTCCTGAGGTAGACCAGGTTTAGACTTGGTTTAATCCTAGGGTAGACGTCCTATAGTCTTGGTCGAGTCCAGATTTAGGTTTAGTCCTGGTTTAGACCTGGTTTAGTCCTGTGTTAGACCTGGTTTAGAACTGGGGTTGTCCTTGTTTAGACCTAGTTTGGACCCGGTTTTGTCCTGAGTTATACTCTTGGTGGAGTCCAGGTTTAGGTTTAACCCTGGTTTAGAACTGGGTTAGTCCTGGTTTAGACCTGATTTAGTCCTGGGTTAGTCCTTGTTTAGACCTAGTTCGTGTGTTTCAGTGAAGAAGATTACTTTTTTTTTAACAATTTTATTTATACTGTACATTTCAATAGCAAATTACAAAGTATGTGTACCAAACATCATATTTGAACATTTTTTCAGAAATAACCCCAGCAAAAAAAAAAAAGTAAAAAAAAAAAAAAAAGATACCAATTTTATAATAAATAAAAATAAATAATACTAATTTTGAATAACTGCATTCTGGTTACTTTTATTCTTTCATTTGGCAGTACTATTCAGAATATAGTACTCTGGATCAGTATTCTGTAACTACACCATCACAGGAAATACAGTCCAGTCTTTATTTTGTGTTTGATACATGTCGTCCTTTTACTTTTAGGTGGATAATTCAATAATTTTAAATTCAATAATGTTTTTGTTTTTTAGTCATTTAGATTGATACACTCGAATATACTCTGCTTAAATAAGCAGAAGTGAAACAAAACACAGCTTTTTTTCTCTTCTTGATGCACCAGGAACTCCAGCTCTTCGCCCTCTGCTCCTTATCTCTGAGGAAATCCCTGTTCTCTATCAGGTTCTCATTAGGCTCCTGCAGAAGTGCTGAGCAGGCGTCTGTCAGAGGGTCCTCCAGGAGAAAAAAAGTCTGCTTAAAGGAAAAGTAACGTTATTTTACAATCTGAGCCTTCTTTCGGTAATAAAACAAGTCGTTTGACTCACGCATATCACGTTCGTGTCATTTGGAGCTGTTTGAAGAAAGTTATGTTGTAGCGTATCCGTTAGCATTTGTATTCGGGGCATTACTTTGCGGTCTCCAAATAACACAAACTTTAGCACTTTTCAAATCATAGAAGCCAGATGTCTTAATGTAAGATTTTGTTTGAAGCAAAAGTGGCCTGTAATCCGAGATTTATCCATAGTTTTCAGCTTTGCGTTTCATGTTTGGGTCCCGGGAGCAGTCCGCGCATGCGCACTGGCGTCCTCATCTACTCGAAACTATGGCTAAATCTCGGATTACAGGCCACTTTTGCTTCAAACGATATCTTACATTAAGACATCGGGCTTCTATGATTTGAAAAGTGCTAAAGTTTGTGTTATTTGGAGACCGCAAAGTAATGCCCCGAGCATATGATACAGCACCATGTTAACGGATACGGGATCATTACTAGAACAGAACGGCTCAACATAAGTTCTGCGATACTGCTCCAATTGACAGAAAAATGCTATGGGTGAGTAAAACTACTTGTTTTATTGCCGAAAGAAGGCTCAGATTGTAAAAAAAGCGTTAATTTGCCTTTAAAATCACACATTCCACAGGCCGTGGAGGGTGAGGGGGATGTGATTGACAGGTGCAGGGACAACAACGGGACAGGACAGGGAGAGGACAGGGACTGGAGGACATCTGCCACTCAGGAGATGTCCTCAGGTTGCTTATTCTTCAACCCAACAATGTCCAAAGTCAATGTTTTTGGAGCTTTCTATCACGTTCTAACCTTGTTCCCTCACCAGAAACATGCCTGAAGAGGTTTTAGACGTCATCCATGCACGTTTAATCCTGGTTTAGACCTGACTTAGTCCTGGTTTAGACCTGGTTGAGTACTGGGTTATTCCTGCTTTAGTCCTAGTTTAGACCTGGTTTAGTCCTGTTTTAGACCTGACCCAGTCCTAGTTAAGACCTTTTTTTTTTTTTTAGACTGGATTTAGTCCTGGTTTAGACCTGGTTGAGTACTGGGTTGGACTGGGACCTGGGTTAGTCCTGGGTAAGGTTTGGTTTTGTCCTGGTTGAGTACTGGGCTAGGTTTGGACCTGGGTTAGTTCTGGGTAAGACCTGGTTTAGTCCTGGGTTATTCCTGCTTTAGTTCTAGTTTAGACCTGGTTTAAACCTGATTTAGTCCTGTTTTTAGATCTGACTCAGTCCTGGTTAAAACCTTTTTTTTTTTTTTTTACCAGATTTAGTCCTGGTTTAGACCTGGTTGAGTACTGGGTTAGACTGGGAACTGTGTTAGTCCTGGGTAAGGTTTGGTTTTGTCCCAGTTCAGTACTGGGTTAGATTTGGACCTTGGTTAATTCTGGGTAAGACCTGGTTTAGTCCTAGTTTAGACCTGGTTTAGACCTGATTTAGTCCTGTTTCAGACCTGACTCAGTTCTTGTTAAGGCTTTTTTTTAGAACGGATTTAGTCCTGGTTTAGACCTGACTTAGTTCTGGTTTAGACCTGACTTAGTTCTGGTTTAGACCTGGTTTAACCCCGATTTAGACCTGATTTAGTCCTGTGTTAGACCTGGTTTAATACTGGGTTACACCTGGTGTAGCCCTGGGTCAGTCCTGGGTTAAATATATCTGGTTTAATCCTGGGGTAGACCTGCTATAGTCTTGAGCGAGTCCAGGTTTAGGTTTAGTCCTGGTTTGAGTAATCTAGCAATCTCTCCTGACGGTTAGCAGTAAGATTCTGTCCAAGGCTCCGCCCACAAACCGACGCTCCTGAAGGACGGTTCTCCAAAAACATACAAAAACATGCTACAAAACTGTTCACTACAAACCTGTCGCGATGTGCGGTAGTTTTATTCGCGGGATGAATGCTGATTGTGTTGCGATGGCGGCCTGAAGGGGGAGCTAGCTGTTAATACCCCAAAGAAGTGTAGTACCCCCTCTTTAAAAAAGCACTCATTCATTTTAAAGGGTTTGCAAAGGTCCGAACTCTCCTCAGTTTGCAAGTTTAAATGCACTGTAAATATGGCACACTGCAGCCTGAAGTGACCCAAATCCGATATTTTTCGCCCCTATGTGACCTGTATCTGAGCTTTGACAGTCTGAACGACACAGATCCGATTTTTTCAAATGCGACCCAGGCCACTTGGATATGTGGGCCTAAAACTGATACATATGCGATCTTTTGACATGTGACTTCAGTCTGAACGGCCAGGACGCGTTCATCCGACCTACACGTAATCAACAAGCGAGAGTGGTACAAGTAGGCGGTCACAAATGTACATAAATGTTCTTCTTGTCATATGAAAATTTTGTATGAACTCCGTGTCAGTGAAGCGGCAAAGCACGTAGTAAATCCCACCACTCTTGGCTGCGACTCCACACGCACACGTTCCTCTGTATGGACGTTGCTGCCACTACCCCACAAAACGCCATGGCCAACAACCTCGCTCTTCTCCTTCTTCATCTCCTCTTCAAAACAAATGTATTGTACATGTGCTGCTCCGGTACGACAGCAACTTTAATAAAGCCAGACGCTCACTCATAGCGTCCATGTTTACTTCCGTAACCACTGAGCACGCTCTCTGTGTGTGTGATGTCGTCGTGTCCTCCAAGGTGCATGCGGGACACTTTGGGGGAGTTTAAAGTTCACACTGGAGATCACATACAAGTCGCGTTTAATCGGGAAGGTGAACAACCTTGCAAAAAAATCGTATTTCACCAAAAAATCGGAATTGAGCATTAAGCCCTGCAGTGTGAACGTAGCCTTAGAGCCATCACAATAACGCAAACGACAACTAGCATGCTAACAGAGCACCGTAGGTAGGGTGACCATTTGTCCGGATTTCGTCCGGACAGTCCGGTTTTAGAGCTGTCTGTCCGGCCGTCTGTCACGTGTCCTCCTTTTTTACATTTTGTCCTCCTTTCGGACCCTCATCGCCCACCGTTGCATAAAACCCCACCCATTATTTACACTTAGTAGCTTATAAGTTAGTAGCAAGTATTCTTCTTATTTTTTAACATATCCTATATGAGATCTATGGTTATGCGGTGGCACAGAGTGAGACTTCACACAGAAACATCAACGCGTGCGGCATGACACGCTATTGGTTAAATACACGAGTACAGAGAAGAGGTAAGAAGAGCGCTATAATGAGCACTATAAGAACGCTATAATGTTTGGCGAGTATGTCTGGGTCTGGAAATACTATAAAGTTGATGACAACAACATTGCCATAGCAAACGGTGGGATATGTAAACTTGGGATTGCAAGAGGTGGAAAGGAAAGGGCTACATTTAACACAACAAACCGATACGGCACCTCAAAAACAAACACCCGACACAATACAGCGAGTTACAGGCAACCAGGCCAAAGACGAGTCAGCTCACGCTGCAGGAGAGTTTGAAAAGGAGAGAAAAATGCCCCTTGACAGTGTGAAGGCCCAGGAGAACACAGCCAGGAGCACAAATGATCGAAATGAGTGACCTACCATTCGCCTTTGTAGAGAACCCTGGATTTCTTATGCTTATGGAGCACGTTGGACCTCGTTATTATTATTATTAATAATAATAATAATAATAATAATAATAATAATAATAATAATAATAATAATAATAATAATCCCCCCGAGGGAAAAAACAAAAACAAAAAAAAACAAGGTGTCCTCACTTTAGGGCCTTTGTCCTCCTTTTTGGACACAAGTGTCCTCCTTTCCTGTTTCATGCTGGTGGTCACCCTAACCGTAGGACGAGGAGAATCGAATCGTGATCTCGTCTGGTTGTTCTGAATGTACTGTGTGAGTACTAGAGCAGCAGGAACACAGCAGAATGCATCACTCATAGTTTGTGTAATGAGTCATAGAAAGTATTTATTCACTCCTCGACAGTTTAAGTCTTATCGCAGTACAGAAATATAAAACAGATTTCCTCAGGAGTGCAGAGAAAGGACTTAAGATAAACACTGACCCCTAAAAATGAACGCTCCGTCTTTTATTTATACAGCGATAAGCAGAGGTGGGAGTTCTGAAAGTACTGGAAATACATTTTAAGGTACTGTATATTCTTTTTACTTTTACTTCACTACATTCAAGAGCAGGTGTCTGTACTTTCTACTGCTCTTGACACCTGCTGTAAAGGGTTTATTTTTACCACGTTCATAATTTGAGCAAACAAACACAAAAACAGCGAGAGAAAATGACTGATTCACTTGTTTCTGTTGAACAAAATTCTGCGCAAATCTATTTTTGTGCTTGCTCAGAAATACTTTTGAACTGATACTTTTACGTGAGTATCTTTTGCTCTGGTATGTGTACTTCTACTCAAAGCAGAGCTATTCTGTAAATTCGATTTTCTAGACCTTTTAACCATGTTATAGTTGTTTCCTCTGACGTTGTATATGAAGTGATTCGTGCATGTTTGAGTCGTCTTTAATCACTTATTTTCAAGATGCCAAGATCAACTCTTGTTTTCATCTTGTTTTCATCTCCACCGGTACACACCTGCTTCATTGTACTTACTTTATTCTGCAGTTTCACTTTCTTAATCTGTGATACACGAAGGATCTGGCAGTATCGCGTCGTCATTTTGGTATGAATGAAAAAAAATTCTATCCTCACAAGTATGGGTGTGCAAAAATATTGAAATATCGATATAATGTGATGATACAGTGTCGATATCGTGGGCTGCTGTATCGATGTATCAAGTATTTTTTGGTATATTTTGTTGTTACAGCTACAGTACAGTTGAACAGAAACTCGATTATGCAGCACATTTGACATTTTCACTGGTTTGGTGATTAAAATGGGCGCGTTTCATATAAACTTTGCACAAGAAGTGGTTTGACAAAGACTTTTAGTATAGATTTATTTATTTTTTTATTGAACATATCAAATCGTAAACTCACTGTATCAAGATATGATCAAAGGAGAAGTTCAATTTGTCAACTGGACAAAGTATGTTTGGTTGAAAACGTTTCGCCGCTCATCCGAGAGGCTTCGTCAGCTCTGTATCAAGATATGTATCGTATCGTGGCCTGTGTATCGAGGTACAGTGTATGTACTATATCGTATTGGCAAATTCTGAATGATACCCAGCCCTGCTCACAAGTGTGACGGTGCAGAAGTCAGCGCACTTGTTTCTTTTATTAAGCTGTTTTAGATGAATATTGTGATTTAAAATGTCCAAATTCTAACATAATGATCTACTATAGATTATATAGATCAGGGGTCGGCAACCTTTACCACTCAAAGAGCCATAAGAAGAAGAAGAAGTGACTTTATTGATCTCACACTGGAGAAATTCTTCTCTGCATTTTAACCCATCCTATATATATATATATATATATATATATATATATATATATATATATATATATATATATATATATATATATATATATATATTACACTCAACAAAAATATAAACGCAACACTTTTGTTTTTGCTCCCATTTTTCCTGAGATGGACCCAAAGATCCAAAATTCACTCCAGATACACAACACCACCATTTCTCTCAAACATTGTTCACAAATCTGTCCAAATGTGTGACAGCGAGCACCTCTGCCCCGCCGAGACAATCCACCCCACCTCACAGGTGCGCCACATCAAGATGCCGATCCGACATCATGACCAGTGCACAGGTGCGCCCCAGACTGCCCACAATAAAAGGCCACCCCGAAATGTGCATTTTTTTTGCTTTATTGGGGGTCTGGGGACTCAGAACCAGTCAGTATCTGGTGTGACCACCATTTGCCTCATGCAGTGCAACACATCTTCTTCGCATAGAGTTTATCAGATTGTCAGTTGTGGCCTGTGGAATGTTGGTCCACTCCTCTTCAAAGGCTGTTATGGACGAAGAACACAGGTGCATTTTATTGATGGCATTTTGAATGCACAGAGATACCGTGATGAGATCCTGAGGCCCATTGTTGTGCCATACATCCATGAACATCACCTCATGTTTCAGCAAGATAATGCACGGCCCCATGTTGTAGGGATCTGTACACAATTCTTGGAAGCTGAGAATGTCCCAGTTCTTGCATGGCCAGCATACTCACCGGACATGTCACCCATTGACCATGTTTGGGATGTGCTTGACCGGCGTATACGACAGCGTGTACCAGCTCCCACTAATATCCAGCAACTTCGCACAGCCTTTGAAGAGGAGTGGACCAACATTCCACAGGCCACAATTGACAATCTGATAAACTCTATGCGAAGATGATGTGTTGCACTGCATGAGGCAAATGGTGGTCACACCAGATACTGACTGGTTCTGAGTCCCCAGACCCCCAATAAAGCAAAAAAAAAATGCACATTTCGGGGTGGCCTTTTATTGTGGGCAGTCTGGGGCACACCTGTGCACTGGTCATGATGTCGGATCGGCATCTTGATGTGGCGCACCTGTGAGGTGGGGTGGATTGTCTCGGCGGGGCAGAGGTGCTCGCTGTCACACATTTGGACAGATTTGTGAACAATGTTTGAGAGAAATGGTAGTGTTGTGTATCTGGAGTGAATTTTGGATCTTTGGGTCCATCTCATGAAAAATGGGAGCAAAAACAAAAGTGTTGCGTTTATATTTTTGTTGAGTATATATATATATATATATATATATATATATATATATATATATATATATATATATATATATATATATTAGGAGCAGTGGGCAGCACACTTCTGCGCCCGGGGACCATCTCCATGATCTTCTTGCTTTGGTTTGGTCAGGACCTAAGCTGGAGGTACCTATGGTGCATGTTTTGGGTTGATGGGGGAAACCGGAGTGCCCGGAGAAAACCCACCCAGACACGGGGAGAACATGCAAACTCCACACAGAAAGGCCCAGGCGACCCGGGGATCGAACCCGGAACCTTCTTGCTGTGAAGCATGAGTGCTAGGCACTCAGCCACTCAGCCATTTGGACACGTTTCACACAGTAAAGAAAACACTGGGAGCCACAAAACCCTTTTGAAATTTAAAATGAAATAACACTGCATATAACAGTTTTTTTTTGCCTTTGTGCCATAGAATTACATTTTGAAAATGAACAAAATAAAATAAATTTTAATTAAATACAGTGATTCCTCGCTATATCGCGGTTCACTTTTTACAGCTTTGCTGTTTGATGGATTTTTCCCCCCAATTTTTTTATAGTGTATCAACGCGCATTTCTGCGTCCTGATTGGCTAAGGGACTGTCGACCTTTGCCGGTTTGTCGGTCTTTCTTCTCCGTGCTGTATCTCCTGTACAGTAAAGAATGCGTTCAGTTTGCCAAATTTATATAAATGTTTGATCGATCGCAGTGTGACTCTGGAGTGCTGTATGTTTGCAAGTTTTCTCCCCGACAAAACCCGCAACAGTGAAGCGGCGCCAGGACGAAGCGGCTCGGTCGGAGGAACTGTGAAATACACGCGATATGTTTAGGGCCTGAAAACAGGTTTGGATCTTTGGTGTCATTCTATAATATCTTTACAGATTTCACCTATCTCGGGTTATTTTTAGAACATAACCACTGCGATTAACGAGGGACCGCTGTACTGAGCCGCATCAGAGGGATCAAAGAGCCACATGTGGCTCCGGAGACGCAGGTTGCCGACCCCTGATCAAGATTATAGACTCTAACTTCGGTGTTTACTGTAGCAGACACAAGCACAGTAGATCTTATTTAAGTAACAAAATTGAGTACTTCTTCCCCCACTGGCGATACTTTATCACAACAGATCTACCCAAGCCTCTATCAGCGCAGATGCTCTGTCCCAGACTCTGTGGGCTTCCCAACACCTGTTATTATCCTGTGTGCTTATGGAGGAAAATAACACACCGTGAGCTGCAGCAGTAATGTGAAACTAGCATTACCCCACTGTCAACAAATGATGCTCACAGCTAACATATACAGTACACATGTGAGAGGCTCTTTTGATACTGTGCTTTATCACATTTGGTCACATTTGCCAAAAATCGTGCTTAAAGGCCCTGTTTCTGATTTTATTAAAGACATTCAAACAATAAATCAATCAAATGCCATTGCTCCAACTACAGCTCTGGCAAAAAATAAGAGACCACTGCATTTTTTTTCTGAAATCAGCATCTCTACATGTATTACAGCCATTCCACTCCAGCGTCTGTTGAATTCCAACACAAACACAAAGCTGAGCTACTTCAGTTCTTGCACCAGGAGTGGAATAAAGTCACCAAGAACAAAGTGAAAGACTGGGACTAAACCAGGTCTGAACCAAGACTAAACCAGGTCTAAACTAGGACTAAACCAGGTCTAAACTAGGACTAAACCAGGTCTGAACCGGGACTAAACCAGGTTAAAAAGGAGACTAAACCAGGACTAAACTAGGATTAAACCAGGTTAAAAATGGGACTAAACCAGGACTAAACCCGGTCTGAACCAAGACTAAACCAGGTCTAAACTAGGACCCAAGAACAATGTGAAAGACTTGTGGAGAGCATGCCAAGACGCATGAAAGCTGTGATTAAAAATAAGGGTTATTGCACCAAATATTGATTTGTGAACTCTTCTTAAGTGTAAACATTAGTATTATGTTGTTTTAAAATGAATTTGATCTTGTTTCTTTGCTTTGCTTGTTTCTTGTTGGGCGGCAGTAGCTCAGTTGGTAGAGCATATGCCTCGTGATCCAGGGGGTTGGCGGTTCGAATCCCGCTCTTGACGGGTTGACCGCATGTGATCCCAGCTCCCACAGATGAGCGCTGCCGTTGTGTCCTTGGGCAAGACACTTAACCCCACCTTGCCCCCAGTGTCTGGACACTGGTAGCCCCCATGGCAGAAGATACATCAAGGCCTGTTGTGACGTGAGCCGTCCTCCTGTGGACCCACCACCCGCGGAAGGATTCATGGGGGCTGGTGCATTGTGTTCTGGGCAGCAGAACACTGCTTGGACTGCTGCCCCCGTGACCCAGAAAATGGAAAAGCGGAAGAAAATGAATGAATGAATGAATGAATTGTTTCTTTGCATTGTTTGAGGTCTGAAAACATGGATCTTTTTTGTTATTTTGACCGTTTGTCATTTTCTGCAAATAAATGCTCTAAACGATAATATTTTTATTTGGAATTTGGGGGAAATGTTTTCAGTAGTTTACAGACTCAAACAAAAATGTTCCTTTTGCCCAAACACACATCTATAAGTAGTAAAATCAGAAAAAAATGATCATTTTGCAGTGGTCTCTTATTTTTTTCCAGAGCTGTATAGAAACGAGTAACATCTGCACAGTACACAGAGTATTTTTTTAGTAACTGTAGTTTAAGTTTTCAGTGTCATAATTGAGACGGCTGATTCTAAGGCTGAGTATCCCTCTCAGGTAGCGCTGGGTTCACCTGGCTGCCCTTTGCCCTGGTTACGGTGCTTTCTTCTCTAAAGCCTTGGGAATAAGTTGCTTCTGTCGACATCTAAGGTTAAAGCGTAAATGATTCCTTTTCTCTGCTCACCTTTTTGTGTCCTTTTCCAGCTTTCTTACCAGTCCAAGGATGGCTGGCTCGTAGTTGTTCTTAAAGGTCCCATGGCATGAAATTTTCACTTTCTGAGGTTTTTGAACGTTAATGTGAGCTCCCCTACCCTGTTTAGGCCCCCTCCCCCCATGGTTAAAAGTTGCGAAATGTCTAAACTGAGTATTTGCGATCCTTTTCTGCGTTACAAAAATTCGGAGCTCAAACGGGCGAGTTTGAACAAGGCACCTTATTGACGTCAGATCGAAAAAAGAAATGCAAATGCAGTTCCACCCCCGTCTGTCTGTACTCAGCGTCTCTGTAAATCACGCCCAGAGAGTTTGGACTGCGAATGCGCTAGGCAATGCGAAATGCGTTTTTTTATTTGCCTGGAGGCACGTCCGAGTGTTTCTAGGCTCGGAAGTCCTTTATCTGAGCCTCTGGACCTTTGAACAGCAGTGGTTTAATTTTATTTTCTGTGGAAATGTGTTTATTTTTCAATGGAACGCTTCAAATCTCTCCCCCGTGCAAAAACAAGGAAATGGATCAGCTGTGGGCTCTGAGCTCTGAGCGGAGAGTTTGGCCACGCCCCCACCCTCTACTATTGGCCATCTCTTTTCTCCTCATTTGCATTCAAGCAACAACGCCCAGAATAAAGAGTTTGAGAGAGAAAAATTACTCTTTCTCATCTTATCTCTGTTTCTCATGCACTGAGTGTTGATTTTGAAGAAGGATTCATTTACAGTATTAGGGAACCATTAAGGAGCCATTTAAAAGCATCAAGAAGTACCATGTCATGGGATCTTTAAGATGTGTGTAGAATCGTATTCGACCAAGTAAATTTAAATAATATTCCCTAGACAATACTCCCTACAACTGTGTATAGCAGGGATTGTACATCTTATTTTATATCGTATTCTATACTTTATTACTTATTTTTCTTTTTAATTCTAATTTGTACATATACAATTATCATTTTTAATTTTTATAATTATGTCTCATTTGACACCGGCCTATTGCTCTTCTTTTGCTATTCCATCTATTTTTTACCCTCTGTTATTATATTTGATGAGTGAGCTACTCAATCAATCCGTCAATCAATCAAACCTAAACATGCGCCATAGGTAAAATCCTCCAGCTTAGGGCCTGACCAAAGCCTAAATAACAAAACAAAATCATGGGGATGGTCCCAAATATAGAAACAACTTCTCCTGTGCGAGATCAATAAAAGTCAATCTTCTAATCCTTGACCACTGTAAGGTGCTTTGTGTTACAATTTTGTATGAAAAGCGCCTTATAAATATTGTTTGATTGATTGAAACAATATTTATAAAGTGCTTTTCATACAAAATGTAGCATAAAGCGGCTTACAGTGATTAAAGATCCCATGACATGGTACTTTTCGATGCTTTTATATGGCTCCTTAATGGTTCCCTAATACTGTAAATGAATCCTTCTTCAAAATCAACACTCAGTGCATGAGAAACAGAGATAAGCTGAGAAAGAGTAATTTTTTCACTCTGAACACTCTGTAATGGGAGTTGTTGCTTGAATGCAAATGAGGGGAAACGAGCTGGCCAATAGTAGAGGGTGGGGGCGTGGCCAAACGCTCCGCTCTCGGCTCTGAGCGCTCTCTGATCCATTTCCTTGTTTTTGCACGGGGGAGAGATTTGAAGCGTTCCATTGAAAAATAAACACATTTCCACATAAAATAAAATAAAACCACTGCTGTTCAAAGGTCCAGAGGCTCAGATAAAGGACTTCCGAGCCTAGAAACACTCGGACGTGCCTCCAGGCAAATAAAAAAACGCATTTCGCATTGCCTAGCGCATTCGCAGTCCAAACTCTCTGGGCGTGATTTACAGAGACGCTGAGTACAGACAGACGGGGGTGGAACTGCATTTGCATTTCTTTTTTCGATCTGACGTCAATAAGGTGCCTTGTTCAAACTCGCCCGTTTGAACTCCGATTTTTTGTAACGCAGAAAAGGATCGCAAATGCTCAGTTTAGACATTTCGCAACTTTTAACCATGGGGGGGGGCTAAACAGGGTAGGGGAGCTCACATTAACGTTCAAAAACCTCAGAAAGTGAAAATTTCATGCCATGGGACCTTTAAGGATTAGAAGATTGACTTTTATTGATCTCACACAAGAGAAATTGTTTCTGTATTTGACCCGGGGACCATCCCCATGATTTTGTTGTTTAGTTTTGGTCAGGACCTCAGCTGGAGGATTTTACCTGGAGCATGTTTAGGTTGGTGGGGGAAACCGGAGTGCCCGGAGGAAACCCACCCAGACACGGGAAGAACATGCAAATTCCACACAGAAAGGCACGGGCGACCTGAACCTTCTTGCTGTGAAGCATGAGTGCTAACCACTCAGCCACCATGCTGCCAACAGAGGAAAAAAAGAAAGAAAAAAACAAACAAAAAACGAACAAACAAATTCAATCAAAGGCCAAGCTAAACAGGTGAGTCTTGAGCCCACTCTTAAAAACATGAACTGTATCCAAAACTATTTTCTTTGTGGATCAATGAAGTTTGTCTAAGTTAAAGTTTAATAAACTTTTGTCCAGTTGACAAATTGAATTTCTCCTTTTGCCATAACTGTAGTTTAATTACAAATATTTTCATAGTCATCCATTACACTACAAAGTTGATTAATTACCCAATTACAGTAACTTACTATGACGTTCTGGTCTCTTAAAGTTGTGAAAAGTGCTTATAAACTCATTGTAAACTCATCATAAAGTAAGTGAGGAATAACTTTAGACCACTGCAAACTGTTTGAAATGAAAAAAGTCTGTAAAAATGAGCACTTTAACTGTTAGTGGTCGCTAAAGTGAAGGTGTGGAGTGTTGCAGCAGGAGTTAAAAGCATATCTCAGAGTCAGTTTTTCAGCACGTCGGCACTCGTGATGACAGAGCCGATCTGTCTGTGCCACTGTGGAGGAGCGGCGAGTGAAAACACCGTACCGAACTGTTGTTGTCACGCCGATGCTAACAACAGCATGATAACGAGCACTTCCTGAGTATCAGACCGTAAAATGCTTCATAGTGAAATGCAGACAGACAGAGAGCTGCTTGTGTGTCTGTACAGAGGCAAGGTACATTTTGCTCAAATACATGGGGGAAACTGAAGGCTTTTAACATGTTAAGGCGTTAAATGACTGGAATTCCTTTAAGTTGCAATGAAACCGAGCAAAAGATTGTGGGCTCTGTAGTTTCCTCTTCTCTTAACCCTAGAACACTTTCACTATAAAAAGTAACGCCATCACTATTGGGTAATTTTTACCTGATCTAATATACCCAACAAAAAGTACTTGTCATGAAAAATAGATCAAAATATGACACATGATAACACATGATAAATTAGAGTGGTTTTCTTTTATTTTCAACTGTGGTATGTGTAACAAAATGGGGAAAATTGTATTTTTTCAGTGGGTAAAAATGACCAGTTGACTAAAATATTGTTTTCACCATAAGAATTCCCTTTGAAATCACCACTTTGTGATATTTATTCATGACCACTGCACTAAACAAGGATAGATACACACTCCAGGACCACTCTTACTTACCTATTCCTTACATCAGGGGTGCCCAACCAGTCGATTGCGATCTACAAGTAGATTGCAGGCAGAGTGTCAGTCGATCGCGTATGGATACGTTCAGACTGCAGGGTTTAATGCTCAACTCCGATTTTTTTGTGAAATCCAATTTTTTTGCGAGGTTGTTCACATTTCCAATTAAATGCGACTTGTATGTGATCTCCAGTGTGAACTTTAAACGCCCCAAAAGTGTCCCGCATGCGCCTTGGAGGACACGACGTCATGCGCAACGAGCGTGCTCAGGGTTTACAGAAGTCGCCTAAAGTTGCTGTCGTACCGGAGCCAAAACATGTACAGTTTATTTGTTTTAAGGAGGAGAAGGAGAAGGACAAGGTTTTTGGCCACGGCGTTTTGTGTGTCAGTGGCAGCAATGTCTGCAGAAAGGAACGTGTTGGTGCGGAGTCGCAGACAAGAGTGGTGGGATTGCTACGTGCTTCGCCGCTTCACTGACACGGAGTTCATATACTATTTTAGCATGACGAGAAGAATGTTTATGTACATTTGTGAGCGCCTACTTGTACCACTCTCGCTGGAGGAAACACGCCCAGGTCGGATGAAGACCCCCCTTCTTGGTAGATCTTGGTACACCATCAACCTCAAAAGTAGATCTCGGTTGAAAAAAGGTTGAGCACCCCTACCTTACATCCTCTTACATTAAATTCATTACATTCTTACATTCCTCTTTCACTGTTGCCGGGTGAAAATCAGCCGAAAGCCTGTAGGAAAAAGTGGGCTTTTGGGTAGGGAAACACCTACACCTTCAAAGATGTCAAAATCAATGGTGAAGCTCCCCAGGGACCCATGCAACATATTGAAAATCATGTAAATACTTTTGCTCGGGTGAAAATCATCCAGCGATTGTGATCTAGGTGTGCTGCTGGAAAATTGCAGTGTGTAATGATACCAAATATGTTCATTTTGTCTTCTTATGTACTTTAATTCTTGGGTTCTTTCAAGGTCAACAAGGTAAATACACGTTAAAGTATTAAAGAACCCAAGAAGTTAAAGTGTGTGATGACGATGAGGCGTTAGGATCATATTGTGCTTTTCCAGGCTCTCGGAGTTTGTTTACAATTCCGTGTATTCTTCATTCACTCCAAACTCTGTGGTGTTAAGATACTATTATTGCCACAGCAGCCCTGGGGCAGACTAACAGAAGCAAGGCTGCCAATCACACTCACACACCACATTCAGGCTAGACAATGTGGGTGAAGTGTCTTCCTTAGGGACATAACAACAGGTTTTGCCACTGCTGATGCCACCCGGTGTTCCCAGCGGTCTCCCGTCCGAGTCCAGCTGAGCTCCTGAGATCTTACCTCAAGGAAAATATTCTGGAACATTCTGAAAAGCGATTTGATTTGCGTTTTATGTTTTGATAATTATGTTCAAAGTTGTCATTTCAAACGCGTCCAGGAGAATTGAGAAAAAGACTGAAATATGAACTGACAAACGAATACAAAAGCATGTTTGTACCGATCTAACATGTGTCCGATACACATCTAGGGTGTGCAGTATTTATACACAATAACACAGGAGATTTTGTTTGTGGAGAAAATTATGGTACTTTGAAAAACTGCAGACTTTGATTTGATAATTGGGTTCTTTCAAATGGCAATTTCGATTCAGCTATTACAACGACCACTACTATAACTACTACCCAAAACACCTCAAACCCCGTAGTGCTGCATGTGTGTGTGGGCGGAGCTTACATCCATCTTGTCCATTGTCCTCACTTGTGTCCTCACTCGTGCCCTCACTCGTGTCCTCTGTGAAAACAAAGACAGGTTTGGACACTTCAGCTCCTCTTCAAAGCTGCAAACCCCCAGAGTTCAGCCCATGTAGCTACAGTTTGGTTTTGATGGTTTATGGTCTGATTTTCGATGTTTTGTTGAGGATTACAACTCATTTTAGACATAGTAGAATAAGGAAGGGTGATATTGACATCGTTTGAATAGAATTTGAATAGTTTTGGCTGATTTGGTTTGATTGGGGACCAGAGTGGAACTAGACCAGGACCAGACCAGGATCATACCGGGATTAGACCAGGACTAAACGCAGACTAAACCTGGACTGGACCAGGACTAAACCTGAACTAAACCAGGACTGGACCAGGTCTAGACCTGGACTAAACCAGGACTAGACCAGGTCTAAACCAGGATTAAACCACAGTGTGCGGCTCTTTGCCTTTGCTCTTTTCGGACTGCGTGCCTCCTCCTCAGGACCGTGGACGCGGTCCCAAGGGGGAGGCATGCAGTCCAAGCGCATCAAACCTCGACATGAACGAACGCAAGAGCCACACAAAACCAGGCAACAGCCGCACGCCGTGGTTTAATCCTGGTTTAGACCTGGTCTAGAGGAGGCACGGTTTGGGCACAGGTCTCGTGCTCGCAGCCCCGGGTGGGACGCATGGTCATGTCATGGATTTGAGCACGATGAGCACACGTGTCCGCGCGCACACTCCGCCACTCCCCTTCCCCGACAAATATCAGTAGTTAATATCGGCCCACTTTTACACATCGGG
Organism: Paratrypauchen microcephalus; assembly: GCA_036785185.1. Classification (NCBI taxonomy): domain Eukaryota; kingdom Metazoa; phylum Chordata; class Actinopteri; order Gobiiformes; family Gobiidae; genus Paratrypauchen; species Paratrypauchen microcephalus. The sequence goes on from JAVJIX010000164.1 coordinate 2,172,837, forward strand.
TCGATACCGATGTTAATGCCGATATATCATGCATCCCTAGTAAATAAATGCCTTTAATATTAATGCATCACACACACATACACACATACATTCAGGGCATTAAATCCATAAAGATTTTATTTATATATATTTATCAGCGAGTGCTGGTCGGCTTCAAAGTGCTAAGTCCAGTTGTTTTAGTTTCATATCTTATTCCTGGATGTCTCAAACTTTACGTCAATTAATTTAGTTTGAGTTTAGCAGAGATCGTGCCTCGTGATCTTGAGAAAGTAGGAAAAGGATGCAAGGAAGATCGTAAACTTCAGGAACCGTCTTTTTAGTCTCAGATGCTACAACAATAGGCGAACACCTAGCAGCTTACAACAGAAATGTGTGGAGAGAGCCTTGCTAAATGCCTACAGACTGAAAAACTGGTGCTGGAAACACAGTTGGCTAAGATAAATTCACTCAGGTTTATATGTTTGTACTTCAGAATCAAACAAAGACATGTAGAAAAATTACGCAAACAATAAATAGGTAAAGAATGATGAACTGCACATGCTCCAAAGGGCTTCATTTTGCGATCACCACCGACAGTTTCCCTGAGGAGACAATAAAACAGGCCGATCTGAAAACGCCGGAGGTTATTTTGGACTCCTCAGACTATGATGAACAAGTTCAAAAGTCTATGAACTGCTGAAATGTACTCCGACGACTAGATACAGGAAGGAGGTGAGAACTATAGAAACATTTTGAGCGACTGACAGACAGGTACTTTTAAGGCTGTTTTGTACATCTTTAATACCGCCTACTTTTTATGGACTTCTGAAGATCCATAAAGAGGACGCTCCCCTCCGACAGATGACAGGCAACATCTTGTTTCCATATTGTCCCTCCTCAAAGGGAATACCAAACACAATGTGAAAAACTGGATTTTCATTTCATGATTCACAGGTTGAATTTGTCTTTATATAAATACACTGTTCCTCAGTACTTTTTCTGCATAAATCGTCCCCTTCAAGTGTAGACTTGTGAGTGTAGTTTGGGTCAGATACAGAGATTTTTAGTCGACCAATCGATCGGCAACACTCGTCTTTAGTCTAGCAAGAATTTCTATAATCGAATACACAGGTTGGAACTACGACCATAATACTGTATTATTGAGTCAGGGGATTTGTGATTGTGGTAAATGAGCATCTAGAGCAGGGGTGTCAAACTCATTTTAGTCCAGGGGCCGTATCCAACCTACTTTGATCCCAAAGGGGCCGGATCAGAAAACTCATGGTAGGGGTGGGCGATATAGCCTAAAATTTATATCACGGTATAATTTAAACCATAGACGGTAGACAGTATATATCACGGTATACTTTGGTATGTAACAGTATTAGCTGTTAACAGTATCAACAGCTTCTTAATGGTTACCAGAGCACATGGAAAAAGCATTCAAGCAGGAAGCTGTTTTTTAAACTATTAAATAACATAAACGTCAAGAATATTACTACAAGAAAATGTATTGTGCAAAACTGTAATTGTAAAAAACATAAAACAAGTAACTTCACTTTCAAGCAGTATAAAATTTGAACAAGGCGATGTAAATCGAAAATGAAACTGCTTTAACATTGGCGCCGGTGTCAGTGCTGATGCATACCTGCAACTCTTCGTCAAGTTCCCATGACTGGAGCGCTTCCCTGAGTCCCTGGGCAATCATCTCCCCTGTATGGTGGTCAGGGAAATACGATGTTTGCACTACACATGTACTGTTGAAATGGGCCGTACACAGGCATTTGCCGCACAACTTCCAGTCGTCGTCAATAGAGTGGATTGTCAGGCTGATATACGCATAGTGCGACTCGACCACAAGTCCGTGGTGGTTGCATCAGGTTTTATGTCACGAAGCTCTTTTCCCACTTGATTGCGGATCTCGTCATGCAGTCTGGGCACTTCACCTGGCTAAAATATTTGCGGTTTGGTACCACGTACCGTTGATCCAGCGTCTTCACCATGCCTAAAAAGCCGCTTCTCTCTACGGTTTGGAAAGGCACCGTGTCGTTACACAAGAATATTGCGATGGACTTCGTTATGTCAATCCACTGCTGGCTTTTTATCATAAGCTACACCTTTTGAAAATGCCTGGGTGATAGACTGCTGGTGTGTAGTGCCAACTTTTGAGTGTCACCGCCAATGTTCCCCCTAATGTTGTATGTGTCTGAGCAAACACACTAAGTCCCTGAGCGCTCCTTGGAATCCTGTGCGCGACATCCGACATGCACCCCCGCTACACGCTGTTGCGAAAGAGCTGCGCGTGCTTGTGGCTTACACCGGTAGAAGTATACGAGACACATACTTTTGTTTCTGAATACTGGACGATTCCCCCGTATTCAGATGACCCCGCGGCTGAAAAAAAGCGGAACTCTTTCATCCCTGCGCTGCATAGCTCCTTCTCCTCCATGTGCTCACTGCTCGCAGCGATTTTTCCTCCTTCCTTGTTGTGGTGACGCAATGAACTATCGCGATAGGAAGGTATAACCCAAATCTCTACCGTTGGCCAAATTTATACCGCATACCGTTTATACCGTTTATACCGCCCACCCCTAACTCATACCCCAAACTCATACCGCCATACCCCAAAAATAGCAATAAGTCCAAATATTTGTGCAGAGAAATGCCAATCTATTACAGAAGTCTTTTTTATTTGATTTAAGATTATATTCCTTGAGCATCGCCACTTGTTGCAAACATGCCGGGCGTACAGGTTTCACATTCACCTCCGTGAACAAATGGGAATTAGTCAATTTTTCTTGGAAAATCCTGCACTCGGCGTCCACTTTTCTCATTTTTTACATTTTGCTGATGAGGGTGTCACGGCAACAGTCAAAACGATGGTCCTTTAAGAGCGTTTGGAAAGAGGCGAGTCTTCATTTGTGCTGCTCTGGTGGGAGGGGCCACGCACAGAGGCGCTGGAGACGCTGCTATGCAAAACTGCACAGAAAATTACCAACATTTTAATAGAAAATCAGCCGAGGGCCTGATTAAAGGTTTTGGAGGGCCGGATGTTTGACACCCCAGATCTAGAGCAACAGTTCAGGTTTAAAAGTGTGTAGCCCTCAGGAGCTCTTTAGTGAGTCTGGCCCTGGCACATGTCTCATAATAATAATAGTAGTAATAATAATAATAATAACAGAGTAAGTTCACTGTGCAGTAAAACACAGGAGAGGTGAGGAAGAGGTCTCATCACTCTGGTACATTAAACACATCATTATTTCCGAGTTTTGACTTGCTTCTGACTAATATTTGGAGGTTACAGGTGTTTTTACAGAGTTTAAAGAGGGGGTATTATACTTCAATAGGGTATTAAGTGCTTACTATGTGTACTGTAAGTAGTTTCAGGTTTGTTTTTGCCTCTTGCTCCCCGTGCTAAGTCACACCTCCTTCAGAGCGCCATCACAACACAATCAGTGTGCAATGAAACTACTGCATGTCACATCAGGTTTGTCAAGTTGCTGTGCACAGTTTTGTATCATGTTCTTGTGTATTTATGGAGAATTGTGTGGGAGTATGGGCGATGGAGGCTTGTGGGCGGAGCCTTGGACAGAATCTCACATATGACTAAGAGGTAAGAGGTGAAGGAACAATGTTATAACATGGTAGAAGATTTTAAACAATACCCCCTCTTTACTTTGTATACAAATTGTGCTATACAAATAATAGGTTGGCCCTGTAGTATGCTACTCCTCACCATAAACTCCAGATCTGGATAATAGTTCCCAGGCTGCTCCCGCTACTCCTCGCCCCAGATTCATTAAAGATCCCATGACATGGTACTTCTTGATGCTTTTATATGGCTCCTTAATGGTTCCCTAATACTGTAAATGAATCCTTCTTCAAAATCAACACTCAGTGCATGAGAAACAGAGATAAGATGAGAAAGTTCGGGTGGAACTGCATTTGCATTTCTTTTTTCGATCTGACGTCAATAAGGTGCCTTGTTCAAAATCGCCCGTTTGAGCTCAGATTTTTTGTAACACAGAAAAGGAAGATGAAGATGTTATTTCTTTGCCTTTCCATTGTAAGACATTAGGTCCCATGGCATGAAATTTTCACTTTCTGAGGTTTTTGAACGTTAATGTGAGCTCCCCTACCCTGTTTAGCCCCCCATGGTTAAAAGTTGTGAAATGTCTAAACTGAGCATTTCCGATCCTTTTCTGCAGTACAAAAAATCGGAGCTCAAACGGGCGAGTTTGAACAAGGCACCTTATTGACGTCAGATCGAAAAAAGAAATGCTAATGCAGTTCCACCCCCGTCTGTCTGAACTCAGCGTCTCTGTAAATCACGCCCAGAGAGTTTGGACTGCGAATGCGCTAGGCAATGCGAAATGCGTTTTTTTATTTGCCTGGAGGCACGTCCGAGTGTTTCTAGGCTCGGAAGTCCTTTATCTGAGCCTCTGGACCTTTGAACAGCAGTGGTTTAATTTTATTTTATGTGGAAATGTGTTTATTTTTCAATGGAACGCTTCAACTCTCTCCCTCGTGCAAAAACAAGGAAATGGATCAGCTGTGGGCTGACAGCGGAGACCGGAGCGTTTGGCCACGCCCCCACCTTCTACTATTGGTCAGCTTTTTTCTCCTCATTTGCATTCAAGCAACAACGCCCAGAATAAAGAGTTTGAGAGAGATATTTATGACTCTTTCTCATCTCTGTTTCTCATGCACTGAGTGTTGATTTTGGAGAAGGATTCATTTACAGTATTAGGGAACCATTAAGGAGCCATATAAAAGCATCAAGAAGTACCATGTCATGGGATCTTTAAATACTTTTATCTCCATGGAAAACAGTGGTCACAGTAGGGATGCACGATATATCAGCATTAACATCGGTATCGGCCGATATTGCCAAATTTTAACATATCAGTATCGGCTCGATGTGTAAAAGTGGGCCAATATTAACGGCCGATATTTGTCAGTACAGTAATCCCTCGAATTAACGTTTTCTCACATTTCTCTCTCGTTTAAACACGCAAACTTTTGTAGATTTTCAACAAAACGTATTAATAGTGACACGTGTGTGTGTGTGGGGGGGGTGCTCGCGGACACGTGCGCTCATCATGCTCAAATCCGTGATAGCGCGAACCGTGCCTCCTCTAGACCAGGTCTAAACCAGGATTAAACCACATTAAACCACAAACCAAAGAGCTGCACGCGGTGGTTTAATCCTGGTTTAGACCTGTTCTAGTCCTGGTTTAGTCCAGGTTTAGACCTGGTCCAGTCCAGGTTTAGACCTTGCTTAGACCTGGTCTACACCTGGTTTAGTCCGCGTTTAGTCCTGGTCTAGTCCCAGTCTGATCCTGGTCTGGTACTGGTTTAGTCCCCCCCCCCCACCCGGCCTTATATCTGTGTACTCCCTCGGTGGTCCTGTAGGTTCCACAGTGGTCCATGGGTGTATACTCGTCTTTGTGCTCTTATATTTGTTCTGATGCAGCTCAAGATCATCCTAAAACTATTGAGGAAAGGCTCATTTCTGTCCTGTGAATGGGACTTTTTTTAGTATCGATACCTACTCAAATGAATATCTAGTTTAGCATTAACTGGTATCTGATTTACTTTTGACAACCCTTCTGTAGAGCTGGGCGGTACTGTATTTTTCAAAATTATATCAGTGTCACGGTATTTGGCAGTACTTTTTATTTTTTTCTTACATGACTAGGTGTTAACCCCATTTCCTAATAATTCTGAGAATAATTCCTGCAGTAAATTGGACTTGGTAAAACATATCTGGGTCCAGTTCTTTAATCATCTCCTTGAAGCTCCTTTCTCAACAGGACTAAGTGGTTCCGTGTCTTTGGCGAAGTGGACAGTAACAGCGTTGGTAATATCGTTCCACCGTTTGCTTTTCTTGTCGTAGGCGGTCCCCTTAGCAAACGCGTCTTTGAGCGACGTCTGAGTGGCGTTTTGTGTCGCGGCGCCGACTTGAACGTTCCCTGCAGACGTGGAAGAGGATGCAGATCTTAGTTTTGTGCGTTCTTCATATTCCAGGACGTGTTTGCGATGGAGGTGGTGAAGCAGATCGCTCGTGTCGCCTCCCGCGGCTACAACTTTAGCCCGACGACATTTACAGAATACGGTTGTTTGATCGGCGTCAGATTTTTTATAGCCGAAGTTCTTCCACACAACTGACACGGCTCCTCTTTTTGGTATAAGTTCCCCTCTGTCTGTAACATTTAACATTTTCTCCGTCCATCTTGTTCGCCGCTCAACACACACTGAGCTTCCACCGCTCTCACGCCACTGCAAAACAGGCCCCCTCTCAAACAATGTCCTGCGGCGCCACGTTCCACCGCTCTGTGTTCCCCACGTTTTGTACGCACACACTCACCGGGATTGAGATATATGAAAAAAATCATATCATTAAAAAAAACACCCTTCTGCTTTCCACGCAATATTCTACTAAAACGCCTCAAACATCGCCCAAAGTAAACTCAAATTTGAGTGTTGACTGGACTGAGTTGAAATGAATATAATTTAGTCAGTGAGAGTGGGAGTTTTTTCTAAACAAAGTCTGTCTCGCTCCTGATTCGGGGTTAAACTAGTCCCAAATTAAACGGGAGACACCAGCTCCCATCCTCTGTTCTGTCTGAAAGGAGCTTAACGTCAGCACATCCAGCCTCTGTAATGGTCTAATGGTTATTTTAGCAGACTTACCCAAATCCCTAGTCCCACCCAAAAGTACCGCGCCGTCACCACTGCCACCGCCCCGGGACCGCCCCCTCCTTCAGACCCAGGGACGGCGCTGTGTTTGCACTTGCCCCACGATGAGGAAGGGGAGGAGGCCGAGCTGGAATTACCCCCCAGAAGAAAACGGTGCAAATGTGTGAAGATTTTTACCTGACAGCTACAACTACAGACTGGAATGCTGTTTATTAATCACCGTAGTATGCATAGACGTCACTCACAGCTCCAGTCAAATGAAGCTCACCCAGGCTAGCAGTTGTGGGGGAGAATTTGGAGCCAGTTCTATATTAGGATTACAAATTGATAGACTTGGACTTAGACAAACTTTATTGATCCACAAGTGTTGGAACGGTGGCTGAGTGGCTAGCACTCACGCCTCACCCAAGGATCGAACCCATGCCCGGGCCTTTCTGTGTGGAGTTTGCATTTTCTTCTCCTGTCTGGGTGGGTTTCCCCCTTCAACCCAAAAACATGCTCCAGGTAAAATCCTCCAGCTGAGGTCCTGACCAAACCTAAGCAATAAGATCATGGAGGTGGTCCCCGGGCGCCTGAAAGACGAGCTGCCCACTGCTCCTGAAGAATGGGTCAAATGCAGAGAAATAATTTCCCTACAGGGATAAATCAAGGATAATAATTAAAAATAAATAAATTTAAAAAATAGTTTTGGGTACAGTAGCTCACTCATCAAATATAATATATAACAGAGAGTAACAAAAAATAGATGGAATAGCATAAAAAGAGCAATAGACCAGCATTAAATGAGATGTAATTATAAAAAATAAAAACATAATAATAAAATATAAAATACAGTATCAAATAAGATGTCTAATCACAGCTATATACAGTTGTAGGGAGTATTATCTTAGTACTGGGGCTGACCCACAGGTTGGCGGTACGATTCCAGCTCCTACAGATGAATGCTGCCGTTGTGTCCTTGGGCAAGACACTTTAGTACCTCTGAAACCAACGACTTCAATCAGCGCATATTGTTCCGTACTATTAAAAGTCTTACAAGGCCGTACAAGGTCATTCTATTCACGGCCATGCAGCGTATAGTGTGGCACAATGTTACCAGATTAAACCTATATACCTGAGGATTACCCTGACAAAACAGACTGTGGGTGTGACGAGGTCGGTGCGTGCAGGATTCTTACTGAGCAGACGGTGTGTTGGGAAATCATCTTAAGTTGATCCATGCTGAGTGTGTGTTACCCAAATGAAAAACACATTTATTTTGTTAAATCAGTGTTTAATGTGTCAGAATCTGTTACAATGGAGTTACCTCATTACAAGTTGTTGTGATTGTTTGTTTGTTACAGATGTTTAACACACAAACACATCTGCATATTTACTAGGCTCAGTTCTTCTCTCTGTTCCACCTTGTGATGTCATGTGGTAATACAAAAAGGGCTCCACTGTGTTTTTAAACTCCATACACCTTCACTAGAATAATTTGAATAATTTCAGCCATGGAATTTACAATCTGTGACCAAAAGGTTAAAAAAAAATGCCGCTTCATGACATCACAAGGTGAAACAGAGCATTTAGAGCAGAGGTGCCCAACCAGTCGATCACGTATGGATACGTTCAGACTGCAGGGCTTAAAGCTCAATTCCACATTTTTTTGTGCAAGGTCGTTCACATTTCCAATTAAATGCGACTTGTATGTGATCTCCAGTGTGAATTTTAAACGCCCCAAAAGTGTCCCACATGCGCCTTGGAGGACACAGCGTCATGCGCAGTGAGCGTGCTCAATGTTTACAGAAGTAGACTAAAGTTGCTGTCGTACCGGAGCCAGAACATGTACAGCTTATTTGTTTTAAGGAGGAGACGGAGAAGGAGAAGGACAAGGTTTTTGGCCACGGGGTTTTGTGGGGCAGTGGCAGCAACGTCCGTAGAAAGAAACGTGTTGCTGCGGAGTCGCAGACAAGAGTGGTGGGATTGCTACGCCGATTGCTTTGCCGCTTCACTGATACAGAAGAACGTTTGTGTACATTTGTGAGCGCCTACTTGTACCACTCTCGCTGGAGGAAACACGCCCAGGTCGGATGAACGCGACCTGGCCGTTCAGACTGAAGTTGCATGCCAAAAGATCGGATATGTATCGGTTTTAGGACCACATATCTTGGGCTACGTTCACACTGCAGCCTGAAGAAATACGATTTTTTTCGCCCCTATGCGACTTTAAAAATAATCTCACTCCAAAAGCCCATATTTGCCATGTCTAACAGGTCATTCTAAAATGGACAAGAATGGACCAGAGCCCCCTCTTGGTAGATCTCGGCACACCATCAACCTCAAAAGTAGATCTCGGTTAAAAAAAAGGTTGAGCACCCCTGATTTAGAGCTTTGGAGATGTAAACAGATAATGGGTTACTCAAATATGTGTGAATGAAACAAAACACAACTCCATATTTTTGAGGAGGTAACAACATTACAGCATGGCTTAAAGCTCACAAGACTCACTTTTGCGTAATATGCGACCAAAAAAATAAAATAAAATTATAAAAGCAAAATCTTAAGTAAAACTATATTTTAATGACACGAGTAGCCAAACCCATTCAGAAGAAACGTTGTGTAGAAAGACAGACTAATAATAGAGTTACTCAAACATGTGAATGAAACTAAATAAAATAAAACAAAAAAGTTAACAACATTCTAGCATGGCTTAAAGCTCACAAGAGTCCATTTCGCGTAATATAGGACCTTTAACTACTGTAAAACTTTGATCACTTTTCTCTACAGGTACTATCACGTCTGAAAAAAACATGAAAATCTGCCATATATGCACTTTAATGCACATTTCCATTTTATCCCCCCTGTTTAAGAATGCGAGCGATGCTTTGATGTCCTTCACTCTGCCCCCTTCCCTAATTTGTCTGTCTTCCCTTCATTTCCTAAAAGGTGATTTATGTCCGTGTAGGAGCCAGCGTGTCCACCCTCACCTGAAGCTCGGCTCTGTTCCTCCACGTTACCTACAAACTGCAGAACCTTTGTCTCTTTTTTCTGAAAGTGCTAGGGCCATCTCTGCAGGTACACAGGATTTTGAAGTCTTACTTTGGTCTTGCTTTGCTCTAGTTATTGAGTCTAAGTAGCACTGTCTAGTAGGGATGGTGTCTTTAGTAGTTAATGGTCCTATATTACATTAAATTGACTCTTGTGAGCTTTTCTTGGATGTTAGAATGTTGTTTTCTCATCAAAAACAGACCTGGGGTTTGAGTTAGTTTTATTAGTCTGTCTACATCTTCAAAGTTCAAAATGCTCTGTTCCACCTTCAGCAGAGATTGGCAGTTTCAGAACTGAAATGATTCTAGTGGTGGTCTTTGGAGTTTAAAACACACCACATCACATGACATCACATTTTATTTTGAGACAAGAGCACTGCCTAAATCTGCAGGGTTTGTGTGTTAAACATGTAAATAGATCAGAAAATAGTGTCATATGGGCTTTGTTAAGTGGATCTAAACACTAAATCAACTTTTTGGTTCATTTTAGTGCATACTCGGGACAATGGCAATAGTCTTTATTGTCATTGTGCTGAGTATGCACTAAAATGAAAGACTTTTCTATTCTATTTGTGGATTTGTGTTCAAAAACAGTATGTCCTGTCTTTAGTGTTGCAGTTCAGGTACTACAGGACAGCAAGCATGCCTGTCCTAATTGTTTGTAATCAGAACCCCGTAAGACCAATCACACTGTTCCTCATGCCTCCAGACTCTGCCCCCCCCCCCCCCCCCCCCCACACACACACACACACACACACACACACTCACCCCTTTAGTCCACCAGGTCCCACCTTTCCTCTCCACTCCTGCTCCCTTTAGTTCTTCAGACACCACTCCTCCTTTCCCCTCACTCTCCTCTTTTAGTCCAGGCCTTGCCCCTCCTCCTCTGCTTCGCTCTCCCCTTTAGTCCTCCAGGACCCGCCCTTCCACTCCCCGCACTCACCTCTTTAGACCTCCAGGCCCTGCCCCTCCTCTAGCCTCACTCTCCTCTTTTAGTCCAGGCCCTGCCCCTCCTCTGCCTCGCTCTTCCCTTTAGTCCTCCAGGCCCTGCCCCTCCTCTGCCTCGCTCTTCCCTTTAGTCCTCCAGGCCCCGCCTCACTCTCCCGTTTAGTCCTCCAGGCCCCGCCCCTCCACTCCCCGCACTCACCTCTTTATTCGTCCATGCCCCGCCCCCTCCTCTGCCTCACTCTCCCCTTTAGTCCTCCAGACCCCGCCTCACTCTCCCCTTTAGTCCTCCAGGCCATGCCCCCCACTCCCCTCACTCTCCCCTTTAGTCGTCCAGACCCCACCTCACTCTCCCCTTTAGTCCTCCAGACTCCACCTCACTCTCCCCTTTAGTCCTCCAGACTCCACCTCACTCAACCCTTTAGTCCTCCAGACCTGCCCTACCTTCTCCCCTTTAGTCCTCCAGACCCCGCCTCACTCTCCCCTTTAGTCCTCCAGACTCCACCTCACTCTCCCCTTTAGTCCTCCAGACCTGCCCTACCTTCTCCCCTTTAGTCCTCCAGACCCCGCCTCATTCTCCCCTTTAGTCCTCCAGACCCCACCTCACTCTCCCCTTTAGTCCTCCAGACCTGCCCTACCTTCTCCCCTTTAGTCCTCCAGACCCCGCCTCACTCTCCCCTTTAGTCCTCCAGACCTGCCCTACCTTCTCCCCTTTAGTCCTCCAGACACCCCCTCAGTCTCCCCTTTAGTCCTCCAGACACCCCCTCAGTCTCCCCTTTAGTCCTCCAGACCCCGCCCCTCCTCTTCCCTTTAGTCCTCCAGACCTGCCCTACCTTCTCCCTTTAGTCCTCCAGACCCCACCTCATTCTCCCCTTTAGTCCTCCAGACCCCACCTCACTCTCCCCTTTAGTCCTCCAGACCTGCCCTACCTTCTCCCCTTTAGTCCTCCAGACACCCCCTCAGTCTCCCCTTTAGTCCTCCAGACACCCCCTCAGTCTCCCCTTTAGTCCTCCAGACCCCGCCCCTCCTCTTCCCTTTAGTCCTCCAGACCTGCCCTACCTTCTCCCTTTAGTCCTCCAGACCCCACCTCATTCTCCCCTTTAGTCCTCCAGACCCCACCTCACTCTCCCCTTTAGTCCTCCAGACCTGCCCTACCTTCTCCCCTTTAGTCCTCCAGACACCCCCTCAGTCTCCCCTTTAGTCCTCCAGACCCCGCCCCTCCTCTTCCCTTTAGTCCTCCAGACCTGCCCTACCTTCTCCCTTTAGTCCTCCAGACCCCACCTCATTCTCCCCTTTAGTCCTCCAGACCCCACCTCACTCTCCCCTTTAGTCCTCCAGACCTGCCCTACCTTCTCCCCTTTAGTCCTCCAGACACCCCCTCAGTCTCCCCTTTAGTCCTCCAGACACCCCCTCAGTCTCCCCTTTAGTCCTCCAGACCCCGCCCCTCCTCTTCCCTTTAGTCCTCCAGACCTGCCCTACCTTCTCCCTTTAGTCCTCCAGACCCCACCTCATTCTCCCCTTTAGTCCTCCAGACCCCACCTCACTCTCCCCTTTAGTCCTCCAGACCTGCCCTACCTTCTCCCCTTTAGTCCTCCAGACACCCCCTCAGTCTCCCCTTTAGTCCTCCAGACCCCGCCCCTCCTCTTCCCTTTAGTCCTCCAAACCTGCCCCGCCTCCTCCCTTTAGTCCTCCAGACCTCGCCCCTCCTTCGCCTCACCCTTTTCTTCAATCCTCCAGTCCTTCCAAATTTAGCTGCTGTGTTTGAAATGTGTTTAGACTCACTTTAAATTGACACTCTGCGAATCCTAAAACAGCTGTTATTTATGTGAACTCCCTGAATCCTCCCACACCAGCACTGCCCTGGCAATGAAGTGCCTTGCCCAAGGACCGCCACACCCGGCCGAGATAAGTGTAGCTCCAACTGCCGTGAAGCTGAGTGAAAAAGTCCTGCCAACCTGTGCCAACCTGTGCCAGAACCCTCTCCAGTTTTCACTTATTACCGTCAAACGTAAGCAAAATAGACAGTGCTTTGCCACAGTGCGCTTTCTGGAGCTGGAATTGAGCTACCAGCGTTTTATAGTGAAAAGAATTGTGTCTTGCCCCAGTACGGACATTGTAAAAGCACGTCTTAGCATGCGAGTTTAGATCAACACCAAAAAATCTTATAGAACCAGTTTTACGTTGAGTTTTTAAGCACGTCTCAAGGCTTTATGTGGACTACCAAGTGTCCATGAAGTGTCCAGAAAAACCACACACTTTGACCAAACTTTTCAACATCATCTCTGTCGTCTCCCCGATTCCAGATTGACTGGTGGATCAGAGAAATGCTAAGAAATGGAGAAATGGTCTGTCCCGGTAAAAACAAGGTCACAAACATGGTGGATTAGGAGCAAAATAGAGATTTCTGCAGATTCAACAATCGAAGCTCCAAACTCTTAAGGCCAACGCACATCTGAACGCAGTGTCATTTGCACTGACATAAACAGAACGCCGCCATGGCTCTTAAAAAGGCTTTAACACAACTTTTGCGGCGTTTTAAACAGGATATTTATCTGCAGATTACTAAAATAAGAGACACAGCGTGAGATTTGTATTTGTGCTCATGGAAAATAATGTAGACGGCAATTTTGGTCCGTTGGCCTTCATTTATCTCACGTAAAAGAAGTCGTGCGGTACATTTTGTGGTGATTGTTACTAGACGTTTAGAGAGGAGATGTCTTCTACATTTGAGAGACACGTTGTGATTAGGGCTGCCAGTTAAACTCGTTAATTAGATGAATTAATTGCACTGCAAATTAACACGTTATAAAAAGTAACACAATTAATTATGAGCGGCAATTCAATGCGTGCGCATTTTAAATTTGGCGTGCAGGGCCTTTGAACTGGAAGTTTATTTATAAAAATGTGATGGAGCGTTGTCCCCGGGGAGAACACGTGAAGACGCGCCCGTTTCCTTACCTGTTGCTCCACACGCTGAACCCTTTTCATTATCAACCATAAACTAATTCCCCATAACCTCTCCAGCGTGTTCTGCCGTGCACACTTGGAAGCGCCATTTTTGCCCATCCAAATCACGTTAAACTCGATCATTCATTCACCTCCGTGCTGCCGCCTTCTCCCTTCTCCCATTGCGCGTTCTGGCAAACCCGGACACATCCGCGCCGGGAGTTTAAATCCTCCAGTTTGGCGGGTTCCGGTGGTCATGTGAGCCATGAGTAATTTGCACAGGCATTTATTTGTATTCTCTGTATATTTGAAGCTTTGTATATTATTTATTGACGTTGCATGAAAGCTACTGTACGTGCTCACCTTTTGGCACCAGAATTATTCGCCATTTAATAGTGGAATGGTGTAAATGAGCTTTCGAATGAATGTTCTGTAATGTGGGAGGGGGAATGGGGGTATACAGGTGCACTCTGCAGGTCTGCCAGCAGTCTTGTCTTGGTTACAGTGGAGGTAACGTGCACGGAGAGAAAGAGAGCGAGCGAAAGACTGAACGACTTAAAGGAGAAGTAACGTTTTTTTTACAATCTGAGCCTTATTTCGGTAATAAAACAAGTTGTTTTACTCACCTATAGCACTTTGGTGTCATTTGGAACAGTTTCGTAGATGTTGTGTTGTAGCGGTATCCGTGAACGTGAGTTCTCGGGGCATAGCTTTGCGGTCTCCAAATAACACAAACTTTAGCACTTTTCAAATCACAGAAGATTGCTGTGTCAGCGTAGACTTTTAGTGGATTCCAAAACGTCCTGAAACCTGATATCCAGCTATAGTTTCATTTGATATCGTCATCAGAGAGGACAGCGAGCATGCGTGAACTCAGCTGTTTATAAACACCGCTGTCAGCTCTCGGGTACAGTCCGTAAGAAGCTTAGAAGACGAAAACATCTCCGCTTGAGAAAATGGTGTGAACATGCACCATTTTCACCCGGTTGCGAAAACAAAATGACATCTTGGACGAAGTTGAGCTTTCACAGGCTTCCGCATCAGAATCCTGATTTATTGAAAATGTGGCTACTTGCTTTGAGAATGGACCCAAACATGACAGGGAAAGCTGTAAGATGTCTGTACCCTCGTGTTTGCAGTACTCACAGTTAGTATTATCAAAATATGACTATATAGGCATAACAAACCAATTCAATGCAAACAAATAATTGTGTGTTGTCTACTTACTCAACTGAAAGTTGCCCGTTTGGTCCCGCAGGCTTTGGCTGGCTCCTCCAATTCAACTTCGGAACACGAAAAAATGTTTCTATTACACCACGGTTCATCATGGCACGAATATCCTCCAGAGTTGACAGGCACAGATTTCTGTTATCATCACCCAGACGTTCATCTCCTGGCCGCAAATCCCACTCAACACAGCAAAGGCATTCTTCCTCTGTTGCCATTGACATACAATGTCCACGTAAACACCACGAGGTACTGTCTTTTCGTAGACGGGCCGTCTCTTTCTGTTCTCTTGTGCGCTGCTCCTCAAGCTCTCTTCGCTTCCTTCTTTCTAATATCTCTTCCTCCGTAAACTCAAGCTCAAAAAGGTAGGGACGGCCATCATACTCAAATAAGTCCTCTTCAGTCTCAAAGTCCGAATCTTCAGCCATGTCTCGCAACAGAAAAGTAAAGTTCAGAGCGGTGTTATCTTCTTTCAGACTAGCGGTGTTTACCTGCTAAACAGTTGAGTTCACGCATGCTCGCTGTCCTCTCTGATGACGTCATCAAATGAAACTATAGCTGGATATCGGGTTTCAGGCCGCTTTGGAATCCACTTAAAGTCTACGCTGACACAGCGATCTTCTGTAATTTGAAAAGTGCTAAAGTTTGTGTTATTTGGAGACCGCAAAGCAATGCCCCGAGAACTCACGTTCACGGATACTGCTACAACACAACTTCTACGAAACTGCTCCAAATGACACTAAAGTGCTATAGGTGAGTAAAACAACTTGTTTTATTACCGAAATAAGGCTCAGATTGTAAAAAAAACGTTACTTCTCCTTTAAAGGGGAAGTCTGCAGTCTTTTCACTGTACCACTCTAAATATTTTTTCACGCACGTTTGACGCCTTTTTTGCACTGTGGGAGAGCACAATAAACTACCTAAAAAATTTATTAAAATGCGATAAATTAGATTAATTAATTACAAATCCTGTAATTAATTAGATACATTTTTTTATAGCCTGACAGCACTAGTTGTGATATAAAATAAACTGACTGGGGTCTGGTTTCAGGTTTGCTTGGGGAAAGAACCTGAACTTTAGTCTGCAACTTTAAAGTGTTTTTATTGTCCGTGAACTAAGCAGTGGGGCTGTTACCAATGGTGTAACTGCAAAACTCCACTCTGAAAGTTGTGGAAAGTGCTTGAAAACTCATCATGTTGAGTAATTAGGATACTCGGAATGCTTTAAGTAAGTGAGGAATACCTTTGCACTGCTGTAAACAGTTAATAATGAACTACTTTTATTTGATTATAGTTTTTAAGAAAAGTAAAAGTCTTCTGTCCCGGTCGTATTCAGGTTTGGCCCATTTGCCCATTTGAAAAACACCATTATTTTTTATGGGGTGGCCGGACATGGGGTAATGTGAACAAGGAGCCATTGTGTGGACCCCCCTGTGAGCCTGCCCTGGTTCTGCTAATCTGCCTCTGGGGAGCTCCGGTAGAGGCATAATGCACAGTTTTCTATTGTTTGCACTCTGGAAACAACTATTTTGGTAATATGTGTTTGTGTATGTTCCATTTGCTTTTTTTTTTTTTTTTTAAAGGAGAATTAACGTTTTTTACAATCTGAGCAGTTTTGGAGCAGTTTCGTAGATGTTGTGTTATAGCGGTATCCGTGAACGTGAGTGCTCGGGGCAAATGTTTGCGGTCTCCAAATAACACAAACTTTAGCACTTTTCAAATCACAGAAGATCGTTGTGTCAGCGTAGACTTTAAGTGGAGTCCAAAGCGGCCTGAAACCCGATATCCAGCTATAGTTTCATATTTATCACACACAAACCACAGTAATCGTTCGGTGCCATTGTTTAATCGTATTTTTGTTTTGCCTTCTGTTTTCGTGGAGATTGTGGAAAATGGCGGCATTTCCTTCTCTTCTCCCTGGCCGTCGCTCTAACTACGTCATCGAGTATAACTGACATGATTGGCTATGGGCTACACCAAATGATAGACATTCATAACGCCCAATAAACAGCCGTTGGCAATCGTAAACCACACCTCCACTACGAGATATTCAGTAGGTGCTCCCAGACCATATATCACTTGTGATATGGTCTGGTGTAAACCAGGCAAGGTGGCTAGGTGGCGCTGTGATACATTATCACTATGTCCACACACATGCGTAGAATGTTCCTTCTTCTCATCTGCGCCGCGAAAAGCAAAAAAAACAACAACATGGCTACTGGTAGCAAAAAAAAATTTTGTGGTCAGACGAAGAAGTTCAGGTATTGCTTCAGACCATGTTAGACAAAGCAACGAAGGTGCAAGGTCCCGCCAAACAAAGTACACTGATATATGCACCGATGTGACGTAAACGCGTACACGACGTCAGCAGATTTGACCAGAGTTTTGTGTCTTGGGCAGTGTAGACGAAAACGCTACGGTGGAGCGTATTCAAGTTTTCCACTTTGGAGAGCAATTTCATTTTTTTGTGTTTTTAAGCCCCCAAAACGGCGTCACTGTCTAAACGAAAGGCACTTTCGATAAAATATTTTCTTGTTTTTACCCGTAAGCGTTCTAGGCCCATAGATCAGAAAATAGCGTAATATGGGCCCTTTAAAGTGACGCTTTTTTTTTTTTTTTTTTTTTTTTCGCTCATCTGTCCACATTTCTCCGTTGTTAGCACCCAGAACCACCTCAGTCGTCTCTGGCAGCTTCCCCTCACACAAAGACTACAGTCACAGTTATCTTGCTTATCTCCCCATGCTCAGATAAGCTTTCACGTCTACTTCTGCGCCCATGTTTAAAGTACAGGGGATCTCCGGCCCCTGTTCCCTTGGACACGCAGCGTACCGGGGCCTGCACCTGGGCACTGTGCTTGTTTTTCCCCACACCGGCCCCAGAAGCAGATAATCTTGTTAATACCACTGCCCACCCACCCAAGTATGCTAAAACAGAAAAAAAAAACTGTCTCAAGTCCATGTGGGCGCTGAAAGGACCCATATTTTCTGATCATTGTTCTAATGTTTCCTCGTCACAAACAGACCTGGAGTTGTTTTGTTTCATTCACATGTTTAACACACAAACCCTGCATCCTGTATTTAGGCTGAGTTCTTCTCTCAAACTGAAAAATTCAAGTCAATTCATCTTTATTCCGGACTCATGGTCCATTTTTTTTAAACAGGCCATCATAGCAACTGCAACAGCCAGGGTTGGGAGGGTTACTCTAGAAATGTATTCTGGTACAGTTACTAGTTACCCCTTAAAATAGATAGACTGATAGATAAAGCCTTTATTGGTCTCACACACAATGACACACAGTGACACATGGGAGAAATTTGACTTCTGCATTTGACCCATCCTTTTCAGGAGCTGTGAGCAGCCATCTTTTTTTTTTTCGGCGCTCGGGGGGCAGTACCGTAAAGGGTCTTGCCCAAGGACCCACACTGGTTAGCTCATTGCCCGGAGGGGGATTTGAACCCACAACACCCGGGAGGAAAGTCAGTGACTTACCAGTTGAGCTAACCAGCCGGCAAAATATGTATTCAGTAACGAAATCCAAGAACCATAATGCAAAATAACATTTTGTTCATTATAAAAGAAACTGAAGAAAGCTAATTTGAACAGTAGGTTATAGTCCTACAGTGAAAGTGCACAAGTCTTGACCACATAGTTCAGTTTATTAAGAAAAAAATCCCCTTGTCTTCTTTAAAAATAGAATACAGTGGTTGCTATATTGTGGTTAATTTTTCGCAGCCTCGCTGTTTCGCAGATTTTTAAAAAAAAATTATTTAATTTTTTTTATAGTGTAACATTTTTTTTATAGTGTAACATTGTGTTCTGCGTCCTGATTGGCTAAGAGACTGTAGACATTTGGAACAAGACCAGGACCAGACCGGGACTAGACCAGGAATAAACGCGGACTAAACCAGGTCTAGACCAGGACTAAACCAGGTCTAGACCAGGTCTAAACCAGGTCTAGACCAGGACTAAACCAGGTCTAGACCAGGACTAAACGCGGACTAAACCAGGTCTAAACCAGGTCTAAACCAGGTCTAGACCAGGACTAAACCAGGTCTAGACCAGGACTAAACCAGGTCTAGACCAGGACTAAACCAGGTTTAGACCAGGTCTAAACCAGGACTGGACCAGGACTAAACCTGCACTAAACCAGGACTAGACCAGGTCTAAACCAGGATTAAACACCGCGTGCGGCTCTTTGCCTGGTTTTGTGCAGCTCTTGCGTTCGTTCATGTTGAGGTTTGATGTGCGTGTTTGCTTTGTGGCACGGACGGCCTCGCGCCGGTCATGCAGCTCTATCACGGATTTGACAACGATGAGCGGGTGGTGTTCCCCCCGACGCTTCACTATTAATACATTTTGTTGAAAATCTACGAAAGTTTGAGTGTTTAAACGAGAGAAAAATGCGAGAAAACGTTAATTCCAGTCTGAGAAAATGAAATGTGTGCGGTGAGGCGTTTACAGCCTTAAAACATGTATAATAATTGTAAAATATAAAGTTGTCCTACTTTGCGGATTTCGCTTATTGCGGGTTATTTTTAGAACGTAACCCCCGCGATAAACGAGGGATTACTGTAATGTTGAAATTTCCACCTGATAAATGTGTGCCATGCCAGGTGCAAGTGTGTTCCATAGTCCTGCCATAGTGTGTGCGCATGTCTGTACGACAGTTTGTTCTGATTTCCCTCCATCTCCAGCTTAAAGTGAAAAAAATTAAATAACACAAAATGCTTTAAAATTGTAAGCCTGCTAAATAATCCCCATTTTCACTAAATGTACCTGTAATCCAGTGCTTCTCAATTATTTTCTATGACGCCCCCCCAGGAAGAAGAAAAAATTTCACGCCCCCCTCCCTGTGCACGACTATTAATAGTATTATTTGTCTAGAAAATTATTAGTACACCTCTGCACAACAATGTATCCTTTTATTAACATTAAAAACAAAAAAAGAAAGAAACTTCCAACAAACACTGCACTCTTTTTTTGCACTGAGGACTCAAATATTAATGTGCTTTTAATGCAGCTTTGTGCACATTTGTTTACGTTTTATAGAAACGAAACTTAAAAACCACATGGTCCATTTGCATAAACTCAAAGCTCAGTGGAATATAACGTGTTTTTTCTGTGACAGAGGATGTTCTGCTGATGGCAAGTCTGTTCTGTGCGTATATCGCGTATTTAAGGTCGCCGAACCCTGCCCCAGAGCGACAACGAGAGCGCTACTGCCAACTACTGTTGTTGATGTGCAATTACACTTTCGTTCTAGTACAGTATGGCAAAAAAGCATGTTTCCCAGGGTCACACGCGCCCCCCCTGGCATCACACCGCGCCCCCCCAGGGGGGCCCGCCCCACTATTTGAGAAGCACTGTAATCTGACTACGTCTTCTTTCCTTGTAACTGTAGGGGAAAACAGTTACCTTTTTTTGTATCCTTTTACGTAACGCCGTTCCTTGTATTCCGTTACTCCGCAAGCCTGTCAACAGCCAGTCATGACTGAGATCGTTAAACGTGCCCGTCCTTCTCACCGGAGAACAACAAATACTCTGCTCAACACCATTCTGCACGAACAGCAGTAGTTTGGCGTTTTTTTGTGATAGTGACATTGGGCTTATTTTACTACTACACGTCCGAACAGGTTATTTAATTCATAAATCAATTACCATCAGTTTATTTTATTTTATTTTATTTTTATTTTACTTACTGGAAAAACTGGACATCGGAGGTCTTTGAAGGTCTTTTAGCACAATTAAATACCGAACAAGCCATGACGAATGATAAATGAACCTATATCGCTGTATTTTAAGACTAATAGAACAAATTTAAAAGTATAGCAATGAAAAAAAGAAAAAGTTGTCTAACAAGTTAAAGTTGGAGGGCCCATTTTATGCTCTTTTCTGATCATTTTCTCATCACAAACAGACCTGGAATTGTTATGTTTCATGCACTTGTTTAACACACAAACCTGCGTACTGTATTTAGGCTGAGTTCTTCTCTCAAACAGAAAAAATCTATTCAATTCATCTTTATTCCAGCCTCATGGTGCATTTTTTTTTAAACAGACAAGGACAATGACAATACAAAACAATAAACATTTATGTTTTTGAAAGAGCCATACCAGTGTCTCCACATATTGCACTAAGTCTCAAATTTGTGAGTGACATTATCATTCCATTGTCTGATTTGTTCAGTCTGCAGATAAATCTATACATTAAAGTTCTTATGGCAAAAGGAGAAATTCAATTTGTCAAACTGAATTTCTCCTTTTGCCTTGGATTCTACCTGGACGACTGAGGGATTCTACACACATTAAAGTTCTTAGTACGGCCTGCAGTGTGTTCAGTCGTGCAGTAATTAACATCTAATTAACATCTGGCACTCGTCCATCGTGGCCTCCTCAAAGCCTCATTGTAGACCATCTGCAGTCTTTGCAAACTTCGTTCCACCCTGTGATGTCATGTGGCGATACAGGAAGTGCTCCAATGTGTTTTTTGTGAACAGTTTTAGAACAATCTTGAGCTGTATAAGAGCACAAAGGCTAGTATACACCCATGGACCATTGAGGAACCTACCTGGACCACTGAAGGATTACACAGATATAAAACCACATGGAATAGAAAAGAAGGTACTACCATTTAATGCTGAAAATCACATTCTATTGTCTAAAGAAAGAGTATTTTTATTATTATTTGGTATTGGAATTGGTATTGAGAATCAAATCTTTTCCTTAGTATGAAAATCGAGTTTTTATTGTACTAAAAAGAACTATAACGTGGGCAACAATTGGGAATACTCCTTAAATATAAGACTCTTTGAATTCTGTTGGGATTATTTTAGCGTAAAACTACGGAAGCTGACAGAGGCCATGTTCGTAATGATTATTTTCCACCTTAATAACGAGAAAATTAACTCAAATCTCGAGAAAACTACACAATTAATTTGTGATCTCGAGAAAACAAAACTGTTATTCCGTGATCTCGAGAAAACACTGTATCTCCGCCGGTAAAGACGAAGCCGGGCCAGTCTTCTGCGGAGGTGCCGCGGACTAATCTTGAAATGATCCTGAGTTAAAAGACGTAATGCAATCTCCCCCTGTGTCAACCCCTGATCAAAATATTGCCTTATCAGCTGATCGATTATTATTCCAGACATTCTAATGGCCAAAAACACGTCTATTCAGAATGAGAAATAGCCTCGAAGTCAGCCTGTCACAACGTGGCGGTCGACATTTCAGTTGTTTTCTCAAGATCACGGAATAATTCTTTTGTTTTCTCGAGATCTCGAATTAATTATCTCGTTATCTCCGGAGGCTTATGAATATGGCCTCTGTCGACCTCTGTATAAAACTTGTTAAATGTTATATAAAGTATATACTTGCATAACATTTACACATAAAGTTGATGCATTAATTGAACTGTTTTGAAGTGATTGATTGATTCGTATTTATTTCGAGTAGGGATGCACGATATATCGGCATCAACATCGGTATCAGCCGATATTGCCAAATTTTTAGCATATCAGTATCGGCCTGATGTGTAAAAGTGGGCCGATATTAATGACCGATATTTGTCAGTACAATAATCCCTCGAATTAACGTTTTCTCACATTTCTCTCTTGTTTAAACACTCAAACTTTCGTAGATTTTCAACAAAATGTATTAATAGTGAAGTGTGTGTGTGGGGGGGGGGGGGGGCATGAACGAACACAAGAGCCGCACAAAACCAGGCAAAGAGCTGCATGCGGTGGTTCAATCCTGGTTTAGACCTGGTTTAGTCCAGGTCTAGACCTGGTCCAGTCCTGGTTTAGTCCAGGTTAGTCCTGGTTTAGTCTAGGTTTAGTCCTGGTCCAGTCCAGGTTTAGACCTGGTTTAGACCTGGTCTAGACCTGGTTTAGTCCACGTTTAGTCCTGGTCTAGTCCCAGTCTGGTCCTGGTCTGGTCCTGGTCTAGTTCCAGTCTGGTCCCGGCCCCCCATCCCACGTCCCCCATCTATAACATCAATCGGCAAAGGTCCCTTAGCCAATCAGGAATCAGAACACAATGTTACACTATAAAAAAAAGTTACACTATAAAAAAAAATTTTAATTGAAAAAAAAAAAAAAAAATCAGGTTTCAAAACACGTTTTGAAATAAAAGAAGACATTCAAAAATTTATTTTGCATGATTTTCAGTCTGTATAAAATGTTATCTCAGAATTCAAAATAAATAAATATCGGTATCGGCTAATATCGGTATCGGCCGATAACAGCAACATTAATATTGGTATCGGCTAAAATTTTCACATCGGTGCATCCCTAATTTCGAGTTTGTGCCAAGACAGAAACAATAATCATATACATATTATATATACTTTGTAAACAACAGAAAAGCACATTTCTAGAAAAGGACTGGGAAGAAAAAAACTTGTATTAACCCACCACTATTCATTACATAGTTTCAACATTTTTTGTGGTTGCTTATGGACATCGATCACATAAGAAGTGCAGTATTAGAAGTCTCCAGCTCCACCGCACGAGCACACACAGGGGCCTCCTCACATGTGTCTCAATAACAGGGGACAAAAGCAGTGAAAGCCTACCCCTCCATGACCCATCTGCATGTGCGGGCCCCGGGCTGTGGCTCCGTGCGGATCACTTCGACACAAACCGACCGCAGTGGACTTCTAACAAGCGCCAGACAAAAGTGCATCTGAAAAGTGTCTGCCGTCTGCCAATGAGCCACCCAACTCGTCTCCCTCGTAAAAGTGACCATTAAAATGATGAATCCTTTCCTTTATCTGCAGGATTTCCTCTCTTTTCTCTCCACTCGTGTCTGGGTGGGCGTCCGAGGGCAAACAGACCACCCCTTTAAGGACGTGTCGCTTTTGTTTTTGCCCCCGTACAGCTGGCGCATTTAAAGGGACCATTTTACGCCACTTTTGGATCAATGTCATAATGTTTCCCCATCACAAACAGACCTGGAGTTGTGTTTTGTTTCGTTCACACACTTCTCTTAATCGTAAAACACTCTGTTCCACCTTGTGATGTCATGAGGTAATACAGGAAGTGCTCCACTGTGTTTTTAAACTCCACACACCTTCACTAGAATTATTTGGATGATTTCAGCCCTGGAATTGGCCATTTCTTCTTAGCAAATTGTAAAAAGGAGCTGTTAACTTGAAAACTACCGCTTCATGACATCACAAGGTGGAACTGAGCATTTTGAGCTTTGAAGATGTAGAACAATAATGGGTTACTCAAATATATGAATGAAACAAATCACAACTCTTATCTTTTTGAGGAGGTAACAACATTAGAACATGGCTTAAAGTTCACAGGAGTCACTTTTGAGGACCTAAAAAAAAGTATAAAAAATATAAACTAAAACTTACAAATACCAACTTTTTAATACCTGGAGTTGTGTTTTGTTTCATTCACACACTTCTCTTAAACGTAAAACACTCTTTTCTACCTTGTGATGTTCTAAGGTAATACAGGAAGTTCTCCACTGTGTTTTTAAACTTACACCTTCACTAGAATCATTTGGATAATTTCAGCCCTGGAATTGGCAGTTTCTTCTTAGCAAATTGTAAAAAGGAGCTGTTAACTTGAAAACTTGGGGGAAACCGGAGAACCTTCTTACTGTGAGGTGTGAGTGCTAGCCACTCAGCCACCGTGCCACACAACAGATAATCGGTTACTCAAATATGTGTGGATGAAACAGGACACAACTCCATATTTTTGAGGAGCTAACATTACAACATGGCTTAAAAGCTCACAAGAGTCACTTTTGAGGACCTAAAAAAGTATCTTTAAAAAATATTATAAACTAAAACTTACAAATACCAACTTTTTAATACCTGGAGTTGTGTTTTGTTTCATTCACACACTTCTCTTAAACAGAAAACACTCCTTCCACTTCCACCTTGTGATGTCATGCGGTAATACAGGAAGTTCTCCACTGTGTTTTTAATATAATTTGGATGATTTCAGCCCTGGAATTGCCAATCTCTTCTTAGCAAATTGTAAAAAGGAGCTGTTAACTTGAAAATTACCGATTCATGACATCACAAGGTGGAACTGAGCATTTTGAGCTTTGGAGATGTAGACAGACTTTTTTTTTTTTTAAATCCTTTACTTATCCCTGTAGGGAAATTATTTCCCATCTCCATGATCTTATTGTTTGTCTTTGGTCAGGACCTCAGCTGGAGGATTTTCCCTATGGAGCATATTTTGGGTTGATGGGGGAAACCGGGGAACCTTCTTACTGTGAGGCATGAGTGCTAGCCACTCAGCCACCGTGCCACACAACAGATAATGGGTTATTCAAATATGTGTGAATGAAACAGAACACAACTCCTTATTTTTGAGGAGCGAACAACATTAGAACATGGCTTAAAGCTCACAAGAGTCACTTTTGAGGACCTAAAACAAGTATTTTAAAAAAATATAAACTATAAACTAAAACTTATTTTTTTAATACCTGGAGTTGTGTTTTGTTTCATTCACACACTTTCTAATGTAATACAGGAAGTTCTCCACTGTGTTTTTAAACTCCACACACCTTCACTAGAATCATTTGGATGATTTCAGCCCTGGAATTGGCCATTTCTTCTTAGCAAATTGTAAAAAGGAGCTGTTAACTTGAAAACTACCGCTTCATGACATCACAAGGTGGAACAGAGCATTTTGAGCTTTGGAGATGTAGACAGACTTTTTAATTTTTATCCTTTACTTTTCCCTGTAGGGAAATTATTTCCCATATCCATGATCTTCTTGCTCGTCTTGGACCTCAGCTGGAGGATTTTACCTATGAAGCATATTTTGGGTTGATGGGGGAAACTGGAGAACCTTCTTACTGTGAGGCATGAGTGCTAGCCACTCAGCCACCATGCCACACAACAGATAATGGGTTACTCAAATATGTGTGAATGAAACAGAACACAACTCCATATTTTTGAGGAGCTAACAAAGCTCACGAGAGTCACTTTTGAGGACCTAAAAGTGTAAAAAAAAAAATTAAAAAAAATTATAAACTTAAAGGAAAATTTACGTTTTTTTTAACAATCTGAGCCTTCTTTCGGCAATAAAACAAGTAGTTTTACTCACCCATAGCAGTTTGGTGTCAATTGGAGCAGTATCGCAGAACTTTTGTTGAGCCGTTCTGTTCTACCAATGATCCCGTATCCGTTAGCGTGAGTGCTCGGGGCACTGATTTGCGGTGTCCAAATAACACAAACTTTAGCACTTTTCAAATCACAGAAGATCGCTGTGTCAGGGTAGACTTTTAGTAGATTCCAAAACGGCCTGAAACCCGATATCGCAACAGAAAAGTAAAGTTCAGAGCGGTGTTAGCTTCTTTCGGACTAGCGGTGTTTACAAAACAGCTGAGTTCACGCATGCGCACTGTCCTCTCTGATGACGTCATCAAATGAAACTATAGCTGGATATCGGGTTTCAGGGCGTTTTGGAATCCACTTAAAGTCTACCCTGACACAGCGATCTTCTGTGATTTGAAAAGTGCTAAAGTTTGTGTTATTTGGAGACCGCAAATCAGTGCCCCGAGCACTCATGCTAACGGATACGGGATCATTGGTAGAACAGAACAGCTACAACATAAGTTCTGTGATACTGCTCCAATTGACACCAAACTGCTATGGGTGAGTAAAACTACTTGTTTTATTGCCGAAAGAAGGCTCAGATTGTAAAAAAAAAACGTTAATTTTCCTTTAAACTTAAAAATACGAGCGTTTTAAAACTACAATAATCTAAGCAAAATTGTAAGTAAAGTCTTGTAATAAGGTTAACTATATTTTAGTGACATGAGTAGTCAAACCCTTTCAGAAGAAGAGTTGTGGAGAAAGAGGGTTCCCTTGCCTTGTGTCCTTTGCCCTCCCGGGGTCAGATGGAATAGGCACGTGCTCAGAGGGGTCATGGGAGGACATGGGTGGGAGTGGGCGGTGCAGTTTTGAAAAAGCCCCATGGGGAGGCTTGGTGAGCACTTTTCTAACTCTGAGGTAATACTTAAACTAAACAGATGTGAGCGAGGGATGAGAGATGGACGGAGACCGAAGTGACAGATGGAGGACTACCAGCTGCTGCTACAGATACAGGCCTTTTCACTATCTGTTCTCTCAAACTGAACTGAAACACACTCTGTTCCACCTTGTGATGTCATGTGGTAATACAGGAAGTGCTCCACGGTGTTTATAAACTCCATACACCTCCACTAGAATCATTTGGATCATTTCAGCCCTGGAATTGCTGATCTCTACTGAAATAAAGGTAAAAGGTAGCTGAAAACTACCACTTAATGACATCACAAGGGGGAAGAGAACATTTTGAGCAGTCAGACTAATAAAAAAAAAGGGTTACTCAAACATGTATGAGTGAAATAAAACACAAGTCCAGGGATGTTTTTTTTTGAAGATAACAACATTCGAAGGTGGCTTAAAGCTCATAAGAGTCAATTTTGTGTAATATAGGACCCATAGGAAGTATTTTTCATAATTTGTATTTCAGTGTTGGAAAGAGAACCTGAAATGTGTCCTGAAGTGAAGGAACTAATAATGTACTCAGTGCTGCCAATACTTAAAAGTAAGGTTACTTTTTAAGCATTTTAGATCATGCTTTTAAACAGAAATCAATCAATCAAAAAGTAAATTTAGTCGTTTTAAATCACACATTCTCTGAGTTCTGGCCACATTATGACATCAATCCTGTGAATTCATAAGTGTTTGTACATTATTGGGGAGCACAAACAGAGGTGAGTTGGGACAATTTGGTCTGTACACAGGGACTTCTATGATTTATCTATTTACATGGCTTATAAGTACAGGTTTAAAAATCTACTCTAGAAAGTACAGTCAACCACACAATCTACTCTATTACAGTAACGTGAGTATTTGTAAAACGTTCTACTTTTTTGGAGCCTACCTTTGGTCTGACTAGAGTCGGACTTTTCATGTGATCCTGCTCTACAGTTATAAATCCTCTTTTCCCATTGGTTTGGTCTGCTGGATGAACGGTCATCTTTTGAACAAGACATAACCGTACACGTTTCATTATGACTGCGTTTTCCATGGACTTGGATCGTATAAAAGACACCTGCGCGGCTTTTATTTACTTTCCTTTGAGTCATATGCTCTACTAAACAAAACTGTTTTGGATTTAAACACAGTCAGAGTAGAGGCCTGTGTCCCATCTGCAGAAGACTATTCCAAGTTTGAGCTGCATAAAACTGAAACCCTGACTCCCCACGTGTGCTGTCTTCGGCATAACTTATCCTAGCAGCCACCTAAACACTCCCTGAACATCAAGTACTCTGAAGACTGTTTTGCCGTCCACAGGTTTATTGACGTGAAGAAGTGTGAAACTGCAACATACATGAAACGGGAATAACATTAACGTTTGAAAAAGCATACATTGCCATAATCATTTAACTCAAAGGCAAGTCCATTCATCGCGTGACCTAATAAGACCTGCGAGCTAACATTCTGCATATTTACTACCATTAACAAATCTCCGCCGAAAGAACACAAATCAAGCTCAGCAGACATAAGGTAAGAAATAAACAGCAGATACGTACCGACGATGCTACCTTAAGCATTTAAGAAGAAACAAAGCAGCAAATATCCTTAGGAACGTTCATGGTACATGTGAACTTCACTTATTTACAGTCGACTTCCTGACTACGGAAGCACGCGTGGCAAATACTAAACGAGAGAATACCAAATGGGAGAAATTACATGAGAATTCTAGACTAGTTCAAAAATACCAAAGATAAATTTCAGTACTCAAAATAGAATTGTAAATATAGTAAGTGTAAATAACAAAGGTATTTTTAAGTAAAACTTCAACCTATTCGTATTTTTAATATTTGTAACATAACACCATGTTTAGTCCTGACTCAGCAGGAGACTGGGACTAAACCAGTACTGAAATATACATTTGGATAGGTCTCTGCTTATCTTAAACCTGTGCGAGTTTTGACGAGTGACCAGTCCATTGAGACTGCAGTGAAAAAAGTGGGAGAAAAGCACTAATGCGCATGGGCGGCCATGTTTGAACTCTGGGGCTTGAGACTAAAGAACTACAGCAGGAGGTCGGCCCCTGCCACAAAACCCCCCCAGTCCTCGATTTTCACCGCCCGGGATGGGGCACATCGAAGCATCTTTGTGTAGGACACCCGGATGGCGCTAAAATCAGAGATGTACTTTGGTGCTAGACCATGGACAGACTTGTACACAAGCAGAGCTGCTTTAAAGTCTATTGTTGTTTGTTGTAGGTCTTGGCCAAACAGTCAGACAAATCTCAGCCCTGCACTTCTCTTTATCAAGCAGGCATTTGTCACCTTCCATGTCGGTAACACATGAAAAGAGTTTTCTACAGATAAGATGGGTTTTTATCTTGTCTCAACAGCAGGGGCACTAAAACTCAGAGATCAAGACAAACTGGTCATTAGCGTCAAAAGTTATTAGGGGCAGTTAAACATTTCTTCTTTATATCTGAGCCCCTACAGATCATAAAATAATTTTACCCAGTGTGCAGTCCTCCACATCGAGAGGAGCCAGCTGAAGTGGCTTGGGCATCTGTTCCGGAGGTGTTCCACCGGGAGGAGGCCCCAGGGAAGACCAAGGACATGCTGGAGGGACTATGTCTCCCAGCTGGCCTGGGAACACCTTTGGGTCCCCCTGGAGGAGCTGGAGGAAGTGTCCGGGGTGAAGGAAGTCTAGGAGTCCCTGCTTAGACTGTTGCCCCCATGACCCAGCCTCGGATAAGTGGAAGAAAATGGATGGATGGACAGTGTGCAGGCTTTAGTTGATTAATCGTTGATGGAGTCTTAGTCAAGAGCGGGTGATCACATGTGATCCCAGCTCCCACAGATGAGCGCTGCCGTTGTGTCCTTGGGCAAGACACTTAACCCCACCTCGCCCCCAGTGTGTGTGGACACTGGTAGCCCCCATGGCAGAAGATACATCAAGGCCCGTTGTGACGTGAGCCGTCCTCCTGTGGACCCACCACCCGCGGAAGGATTCATGGGGGCTGGTGCATTGTGTTCTGGGCAGCAGATCTGCTTGGACTGCTGCCCCCGCGACCCAGAAAAATGGAAAAGCGGAAGAAAATGAATGAATGGAGTCTTAGTCAAACAAAATATATATTTGTCATCTCGTCATTCTGTTTAGACGATAAGGATGTCTATGGGACAACAGCAGAAAGGACAAGTCAGTGACTGAGCTAAACATGTATTTATATTTATGTACATACGTAGTTTCATAGTACTTTTTTCTGCATAAATATAAGTTTTTTCACAAACTCCCCTGCAGGTGTAGCCTTGTGAGTGCAGTTTGGGTCAGACACAGAGATACAGAATGCTTTTGAGAGCTTTTGCTTTTTAATCGACCAATCGATCAGCAGAATATTCTTTAGTCCAACTAGAATTTATCTAGTCAACTACAGCCCGGGTATCCAAACATCTTGGATCAAGTCAGTAGGGTAAGAAAAACAAAAACACACAGACTAATTAAACTGCATACACAACATGTACAGTAACTGCTTATAATATGACTATTTAACGCTGGTTGGTTGGATTAGATGTTTTCATCGTGGAATTCTGTTCAAATGTCACATTTTAAACACATTTACGAGGAGAAAAACATTTGAGACTGAAATAAATAAACTAAAAAAAGAATCCCATGCATTTCGGAACATGTTTGTACAGATCTAAACTACAGGGTTAGTGGTTTGTTTGCCTGATAATGAAGAAATTATTTTGCCTTAGAGACTGCAGTCTTTGAAATTTGATAATAATTATATGACAGAGGATATAAGGCAAAATCAATTTTTGGAAGCCCTCATCAAAAACATGCTTTTATGTCATCCATGCATGTTTGAGCAATCTCTAGTGATCTCTCCCAGGTCCTATTCAAACCCTCGTTATGGTTAGCTGTAAAATCCAGTGCAATTCTACTTAAATATACAAAACATGAATCAAAACTATACACTACAACTTCACAAACCTGGTGTGATGAACAAAACACAACTCCATGTACGTTTTTGAGGAGGTAACAACATTATAACATGGCTAAAAGCTTGCAAGAGTCCATGAATTTTCCATCAATATGGGATCTTTATGTTATTTTCGAACAATAAAACGGTAACATGGTGATCTAAATACCGTTTGTGTTACAGTTAATACCCCACAGATGTAAAATACCCCATCTTTAATCGTTGGCGTAACCTCATTTTAACCACTCTTGCTCCACTCCACTGCTTTTGCTCTCGAGTAAATCACTACTAAAGACTCATTTGTGCCAGTCTCAGCAGCAGTAATCTTAATCCTGCTGATTCACGATGTAAGTACTGTAACTGCTCCGGCACAGGCACGGTACCTCCTGCTCTTCTGGCCCCGTGTGAGATCTGCGCACGGAAAGTAGGCTAATCCCAAACGTGACCGGAGAACCAAGACTTTGCTTTGTTAGCCCAAGAATGCACTGTATTTTGAGAATGTACGGCAGCGTTCAAGTGACACCGTAACAGTGTTGTCATGATACAAACATTTCAAACTAAGGAACTCGATCATCAATACCAGTTCTAATAATTAAAAACACTCTTTCTTTAGGCAGTAGAATGTGATTTTCAACATTAAATCATGGTACTTTTATATCCCTCAGTGGTCCAGGTATACTTGCGAATTCCTTTATGTCTCCTTTAAATAAATAAACTAAACAGTCGTGACACGTGTGAGGCTGGAGCGTGATCTCAGCTGCTTTACATGTCTGGTCCACCTCCCACAGTCTTCGTCACTCGCTCAGGTTGTAGTTTTGACTAGGGAAACATTGTCTTGGGTTGTGTCATTATTTAGATATCGCAGTTCCATCTCAGTTGATTTGTGTAGTTAAATGTGCTCTGGTAAGAATAGCTTTTCATCGACATGCAGAAGTAGCAGAAGTCTTATTGTGGCTTAGACCTCCCCAAACGTTGTCGGAAATGCATGAGATTCTTGTAGTTTGTCTTGTAATGGCCACTTAGGTCCTCACAGTTTACTGATTCACTCAGCCGGGGGGAAACTTGTTACAGTAGTAGCCTTTTTTTCCCCCGTGTTTCCGTGACTGCTGCTTGATTCGTTCGTGACTGGTCCGTTCAGATAATGTATTCCCCGCAATGTCGTAGTCGACGCAGCCCTGAATGGTGCAGCCTTTAGCAGCCTGTGTGAAAACCAGTTGCACTCCCTCATTTTTCTTTAGGGAGGAGCTGTGATTGTCTCCTGGCCCGTTGAAAAATCTCCTGATAGCCCCTGCAAATTCTACCCGAAACACTCGATAGGCAACATTTAAATTACTGCATTTAATGATTACTTAAAGATCCCATGACATGGTACTTCTTGATGCTTTTATATGGCTCCTTAGTGGTTCCCTAATACTGTAAATGATATATATTTTTTGGATTATCGCGTTTCTGTATACGTTGGATTGTATTTCTTCACGGGAGCTGCTGAGCTTTGGGAAAGACTGAAATCGTGCGGGTAGCCTGAGTACACCAGCAAACACTCACTTAACGCTACGCGGCATGCTCAAAACTTGGGGAACTTTTTGGGGACAAGTAAAAGGGGGTTTTTGAACAGCTTCTGTTTTTTGTTTTGTGGTGTTATTTATGTTGGATGTGGGTTTGGGGTGAACTGGGTGGCGCTCGAGCGTGGGGAGGTGGTTACATTGGTCATTCTGGTATTTGCAACTGGTGACTCCAATAAAAGCCAGATACATTAGGCCAATTGTTCCTCTTTTGTATTTTCATTATTAAGTGAGGCTGCCAGTCTGCGCCATCGATCGCTCTGACTGCCACCACAACTCACAACTAGGCAAGATGACACAACAGTCTCCACTAGAGCCACTGCTGCCCCACTGTGAGACCTGGAAATCCCTGTGGTCTCCCATCTAAGTGCTAACCAGGCCTGACCTGCTGAGCTTCTGAGATCTGATGAGCTCAGGCATGAACAAGTAACTCTGTGAAACTCACAAGAATCCTTTCTGACGTACAGACGCTCCTCAACTTACGAATGAGTTACGTTCCGGACACCCGTTCGTTAGTTGAATTTGTTCGTAAGTCGTTATTATATGTTTAAGGCTTGTATAAGTTATCTATATGGATTTGTACTGCATTTAAATAACACTAATATCACTAATAACACAATAACACTAATAAATAACACTAAATAATACTAATATGCTTTTTAAAAATATGGAAAACTGATGAGATAAAAAGAAGAGAGGAACACAGAGGCAAACGCAGTCAGCTGAGAGAGAGAGAGAGACCGCGCGTGTGTGTGAATGTGTGTGTGAGACTGTGTGTGTATTTACCTCCTATTTTCCTTGAGCTCTTGGAGAAAGCCTTCGGCAGCTGCTTTATCTGCTTCTGCTGTCTCTCCACTCACGGACACGTGATGAAGATTTGCCCTCTTCTTAAAACGTGCAAACCAGCCATGACTGGCAGAAAAGGTTTCTTCCGCAGCACTTTCTCCTGCCTTAGCCTTAAAGGCAAATTAACGTTTTTTTACAATCTGAGCCTTCTTTCAGCAATAAAACAAGTAGTTTTACTCACCCATAGCATTTTTCTGTCAATTGGAGCAGTATCGCAGAACTTATGTTGAGCCGTTCTGTTCTACTAATGATCCCGTATCTTTTAACATGGTGCTGTATCATATGCTCGGGGCATTACTTTGCGGTGTCCAAATATCACAAACTTTAGCACTTTTCAAATCATAGAAGCCCGATGTCTTAATGTAAGATATCGTTTGAAGCAAAAGTGGCCTGTAATCCGAGATTTAGCCATAGTTTCGAGTAGATGAGGACGCCAGTGCGCATGCGCGGACTGTGCTCTGAGCTCCTGGGACCCAAACATGAAACGCAAAGCTGAAAACTATGGATAAATCTCGGATTACAGGCCACTTTTGCTTCAAACGAAATCTTACATTAAGACATCGGGCTTCTATGATTTGAAAAGTGCTAAAGTTTGTGTTATTTGGAGACCGCAAAGTAATGCCCCGAATACAAATGCTAACGGATACGCTACAACATAACTTTCTTCAAACAGCTCCAAATGACACGAACGTGATATGGGTGAGTCAAACGACTTGTTTTATTACCGAAAGAAGGCTCAGATTGTAAAATAACGTTACTTTTCCTTTAAGGTCATTAAAAAGCGATATGGCCTTCTCACTGATCAGCATAAGGCTGCCGCTGATTTTCGAGCCAAATACCAAGACGTTTCTCCATCTCTTCCATGAGTTTCCCTCTCTTCTTGCTTATGATGGTGGATTTCATACCCGCTGCACTTTTCACATGCTCCATAATGCGGTCCTTTTGTTTATATATCGTACCAATTGTCGAACGGTTCACGTTGTATCCGTGTGCCACATTCACCATCTTCTCACCAGCATCAAGTTTCTTTATTATCGCCAACTTCTTTTCAAATGAGATGGCTTGCCGCTTCTCACAGAAGCTTCACTAGAAGCTTTTCACTTTTCACCAACCATATTGGATTACTGTACGCATGCAAGAAAAACAACAAAGTTCATAACACCGCACTGTAGTAACACCGTAGTACGCCCACTCAGTTGAAGTTCTGAACACTTCTACTGAGTGGGCGTGACGCTTGGGGGATGCTGCGCAGCGCCCTGCCTGTGCGTCAGCGGCAGAAATACGCACTACGTACTGTACCCGGAAGTCGGAATAGGCACTAAATACAAAAACTCAAACATTTAACTTCAAAAAAAAAAAAAATTTGACCCTGTTCGTAACTCCGAAACTTCGTAAATCGAATGTTCATATGTCGAGGAGCGTCTGTATTCTCACTGTACAGTTTAAACTGGCCCAGCAGTGGCCAACCGATCGCGTCACAGCGTTGTGGTTTGTGTGGAAGGCAAAGCGCCCAAATGAACCAAAACAAACATGGCAGCATACTTCAGACTATTTTAGTGAAAATATAGACTTTAAGTTTGTGAAAAATGTGCAGAGGAAAGTGTATTTGTGTATTTGTGGACAGGGAAGAAGTCTGTGCTTTTCTTTCTGGATTTAACTAAAGTTGATCATTTTCAGTGAGAGCCATTCCAGATTGAGGTATACGTAGAGCGTTTTCACGGATTCGAAAAATCCGACCGTGACCCGAATGTGCAGCCATGTTGGCGATGTTGTTCACTCAAAGCAAACACACTTTTAAAGCAACCGTGCAGAAAAAAATCTAAATTTGGCGATAAACCTTCCACATCGGAATCCAAAACTTCTGATACAGTTGAGCAGTTGTACAGAGATAAGTTGGATGCCAAAGAAAATAAGCGTTATATGAACAAACTCAAATTAATTGGGCGAGAAGAGATGGATTCAAGTTTGTTCAGTGACAGTGGCGATTTGTCGATTCTGCTGCTGTAAGAGATCCCGATATTGTCAAAGACCTTTTCTTCTCCCCAAGCCCTGATACAGCACAAGACCTTCAGAGCTCTTAAGGTCTGGAGGAACAACCAGTTTGTTTGCAGTGTTGGGCAAGTTACTCAAAAACTGCAATGCACTACTTATTACTTGTTCCTGTCATTTTAAAGTAATGCCTTACATTACAATATTACGCTAAATAAAAAGTAAGGCATTACACTACTTGCCCCCGCATTGCTGCTTGCAGCTATATTTAGGGGGCCAAGCACCGGAGGTGCTGGGCACCCTCTAGCGGTGCTTGGCACCCTCTAGGAATCGTATTCCGTTGCCTAGGCGAGTTGCCTAGTAACCCTTTGATCTTTGCTTTGATGTTCGGGTCTGAAAGTTATTATTAGGGGGCCAAGCACCAGAGGTGCTGGGCACCCTCTAGGAATCGTATTCCGTTGCCTAGGCGAGTTGCCTAGTAACCCTTTGATCTTTGCTTTGATGTTCGGGTCTCAGGATTATTATTATTATTATTCTTCTAGTATAGGAAGTCTATGGCAGCCCCTAGAACCGTTTGGTAAAAAGTTGTGAAATTTGGCATGCACATTCCAGCCAGTCTCCTCATTACCCACAGCAATTTATAGGTCCCCAGCTCCAACCGTCTAGTGGCACCAGCAGGTCAAAGTTGCAGAAATTTGTCAACTGCCTAGCAACGCACCTAGCAACCTTTGATCCGTCTTTGATGTGTCTGTTCTGACAGGGTTAGACCCTGACCCTGTCAGACCCTGTCAGACTCTGTTAGATCCTGTCAGACCTTGTTAGACCCTGTCAAACGGTGCTTGGCCCCCGCATTGCTGCTTGCAGCTATATTTATTATTATTATTCTTCTAGTATAGGAAGTCTATGGCAGCCCCTAGAACCGTTTGGTAAAAAGTTGTGAAATTTGGCATGCACATTCCAGCCAGTCTCCTCATTACCCACAGCAATTTATAGGTCCCCAGCTCCAACCGTCTAGTGGCACCAGCAGGTCAAAGTTGCAGAAATTTGTCAACTGCCTAGCAACGCACCTAGTAACCTTTGATCCGTCTTTGATGTGTCTGTTCTGACAGGGTTAGACCCTGACCCTGTCAGACCCTGTCAGACTCTGTTAGATCCTGTCAGACCTTGTTAGACCCTGTCAAACGGTGCTTGGCCCCCGCATTGCTGCTTGCAGCTATATTTGTGCTGTGCAACACTGGAATTTCCCCACTGAGGGACTAATAAAGGCATATCTTATCTTATCTTACTCTCGCCAAAATGACTGGAAATAAGGATTTGGCAATCTACAGTGCAAATCTCTCATGTGTCATGACTTTCACCTGCCATCCAGGAGGTTTTGGGAGCTGCAGACTGAAAACCAACATGTTCATTAATTGCTTCTTACCCACTTACAATACCAAAAGATAAATCGTCCTTTCCCTTCTTGCCACACCTTACCATGCACTCCAGCACCTGTTCACTGCCATCCTCTTCAATTCTGTAGCAAATGGCATTTTCACATTTGGTATACACATCTGTGAATATAGCCCATATGTATAGTTATTAAGATAGTTCCAGCTGTATTGCCCTCTAGGAGCTAGCACTATCCGATTCTTCTGGTTCTGTCATCCTTTGTCAGTCTGCCAGTTCCAGACGAAGTAAAAGGAAATGGAATGGTCTGCGCGGACTTTTATAGCACTAGCTGATCTGGCGGAACTTTGTATGAAATGTAATGTTCTGCGCGGACTTATCAGATTCAGTAGCTGATCTCGCGGTGATCCGCGAACTTTGTATGAAGAAAACGCAAAACCCACAAAAACAAAGCAGGTTAAAAATGCATTGTAATGTGCGTTACTGGCATTGTAATGAGTAATATATTACCGATTTTCTTCCCTGTAATGCGTTACACCAAAAAGTAATGCATTACAGTAATTAATTACTTTTGTAATGAGTTACTCCCAACACTGTTTGTTTGTGGCTGGTACGAGAGCGTAAAGTGCGGAAAATTGGAGACGAGCATATTGTGATGGCAAAGGTCGGCATACTTGTATTACCTGTGTAACGTGTTTAGTAGTATATTGCTTTTGCAAATACTCACGTTTTGCAAAGATTAAAATATGAACATCGTCTTTCCGCCTGTCGCCTTGTCTGTCGCCTCCTTTCCTTTGATAATCGCTCTGTCTGTTCACCCTGGTTTAGTCCTGGTTTAATTCTGGTTTAGTCCTGGTTTAGACCTGGTTTAGACCGGGTTTAGTCCTGGTTGGTCACTACTTTAGGTAAATGATAGAACTGCAGGTGTTTTTCTCTGTCCGATCTATTGTGACAGCCTTGAACAACAACAACAGTTGACCTTTTTTTTAACTTGGCGGCATAAGTGGAACGTTTGTTTGTTTTTTTTTCCAAGTATCTCCGACATGGCCGACTTCCGGATTAGAACTCAATTCAGAGTGCTATATCAATTATTATTAGATTATTTACAATACATTCTGAAGAAATTCATTTTAATTTCAATACTTGGTCGACACATTCCAATTAGATTTATTTCCAAACCCCTGCAGCCCTGTCTTTGCTGCATAAGAAAATCCCTGAACACAAACTTTTCAATGACCCACTGCTGACCTTTCCAATCCCCAGTCCCACGTTTCATTTCACATCCACACATCTTTAGGCACCGTCTCAAATGTTCTGCTGAAGAGTGAGGAGGACATGGAGCTGTGACCACATGTGATGTAAGACTGAGCGCTCGTCATGTCCCTGCGCTGCCTTTGTGGTCTGTGGGAAAACTAATGACTCCAGGCCCTAAAGCCAGAGCACGGCCCGGCCTGTCAGCGGTCACTTTCACTCCACACAGGGCTCATGCCCTGCTCCTGCCGGCTGGTCATCAGGCTGTGGGGTTTGTCATATTTCTGTCTCTGAATGTGGTTATTTATAGTGTGACCCAGAAAAAAGAACAGTGAATAGTTATGTTTATGCAATAGTTCATCTTTACAGTGTTAAAGCGGCACAGTGTAACTTTTCTAGTGGAGGATTTGCGACCTCGTGTTCTGAACGGTCTCTACCTAAACTCCAGCACCAGCGGTCAATCATGAATCAGTGCTAGTGTAGCCTCTGCAGCTCAAAAATGGGCCGATATTAACGACCGATATTTGACAGTACAGTAATTCCTCGAATTAACGTTTTCTCACATTTCTCTCTCGTTTAAACACTCAAACTTTCGTAGATTTTCAACAAAATGTATTAATAGTGAAGCGGGGGGGGGGGGGGACCACGTCCACGGTCCTGAGGAGGAGGCACACAGTCCGAGCACATCAAACCTCGACATGAACAAACGCAAGAGCCGCACGAAACCAGGGAAAGAGGCGGTGGTTTAATCCAGGTTTCAACATTGTTTAGACCTGGTCTAGACCTGGTTTAGTCCACGTTTAGTCCTGGTCTAGTCCCAGTCTGGTCCTGGTCTAGTTCCAGTCACCCCGCCCCCCCCCCTCCCTTAGCCAATCAGGACGCAGAACACAATGTTACACTATAAAAAAAATTTGAAATTGAAAAAAAAAATAATCAGGAGTCAAAACACGTTTTGAAAATAAAAGAAGACGTTCAAAAATTATGTTGTTAATGTTATCTCAGAATAAAAAAATAAATAAATATTGGTATCGGCTAATATCGGTATCAGCCGATAACAGCAACGTTAATATTGGTATCGGCTAAAATTTTCACATCCCTAATTTACAGAATACGGTTGTTTGATCGACGTCAGATTTTTTAAAGCCGAAGTTCTTCCACACGACTGACACGGCTCCTCTTTTCGGTATAAGTTCCTCTGCGTCTGTAACATTTTCTCCGTCCATGTTGTTTGCCGCTCGACACACACTGAGCTTCCACCGCTCTCACGCCACTGCAAAACAGTCACCCTCTCAAACAATGTCCTGCGGCGCCACGTTCCGCCACTCTGTGTTCCCCATGTTTTGTACGCACACACTCACCGGGATTGGGATATATGAAAAAAAAAAAACGGTATTCGGTATGAAACGGTATACCGCGCAGCCATACTAGATATTGCATTTTGCTGTGTGGTCTGACCATAAACTGAGAATGAGGAAAAAGTACACAGTGATTGCAGTACATTTTTTATATTTTTGCCCCCTGTAAAGAGCGCAGGCTGCATACAGTGACAACTTTGATCCAGATGCCTATTTTCGTTACAGTTTTTGGCAGTTTGTGCAGTTGCGTACGACATTTTTATAAAAAAAGTCCATTTCAGATCGCTGTCCAAACCGCTGCTCGCCTGATGACCTGTCAGAGGTCCGTGCCAAAGCTCAGAGTGTTCGGGACATGTGAGCGTGCCCAGTAATCACCGCTCTGGAGGCTGCTTTTCCAGACTCTGCCTCTGTGATGGTTTCATGGCTGTAATTTACTCTCAAAACTCCAATAAAGCCCACAGTAAACGCCCGTACAGTGAACGCTGATGAAACGTGACATCGGGATTGATTCTGCGGCGTTCGTACAAACCTCTTACTGCAGTAGAGCTGTACAGATTATCCGCTCTGGTTTATGTAAAGCGGATAGCTGTTTCACTTTGCATTTATCCTGCTTTTTGATTGTACACAAACGGGCAATTTGTGGCATTATGTTAAGCTTTAATCTCTTAATGTTCTGTAATTTCATAAATACTTTGGTATGAGATTCTGGAGGATTACAGAGCAGCTCATTTGAATAGTTGTAATTAGCAAATCTCAAAGGTTCCAGTTTACAGTAGGGATGGGGCCGATCCGATCCAGTATCGGTATTGGGTTCCGATATCAACGTAATTCACGGATCGGAAATTTCAGTTTATTTCATTTCATTAATTTATTCATTTCGAGCAGGTCAACACAAGGAAATAAATACAGGTAACCAATACACAGTCAAATACATTTGGGGTTTTTTTGGTCGAAAAGGAGTGGGAAGAAGAAAACTTATTAAATCCTACCCCTGTCTTCCAAAACATAACTTAAATTATTAATTAGCTTCCTTATCACTTCAGTTGAAAGAAACACAAAAACAAAACAAAGGCAAATTCCATTCTTGTACAGAAAAGTGCCATTTGACGATTCATTCAAACTCGTCTCTCTGTACCAGACCACGTCTTTATACAAGAACTTAAATTTGGGAATATTTTGGCAGAGCTTTTGCTGTAAATCCAGAACATTCCACATTTTTACCCCACACACAGTCACACAGAAACTTCTACGAGTGCTTCTTTAAGGTGGACACTTAACCGTGATCAGACCGTGCACTGGTCTGTGCGTTCATCCAATGGGAGATCACAGCGTCTTTCAAAAGATCTGACCGACTAACAGCCACTCCTCCTCTCCTTCCTCTCTCCTGCTGTCCTCCCTCTCTCCTCCTCTCCTCTCTCCTCCTCTCCTCCCTCTCTCCTCTCCTCCCTCTTTCCTCTCTCCTTCTCTCCTCCCTCTTTCCTCTCTCCTCCTCTCCTCCCTCGTCCTCTTCTCCTCCTCTCCTCCCTCCTCTCCTCCTCCTCTCTTCTCCTCCCCTCTCTCCTCCTCTCCTCGTCCTCTCCTCCCTCCTCCTTCCCTCTTCTCCTCCCCTCTCTCCTCCTCTCCTCCCTCTCCTCCCTCTCCTCCTCCTCTTCTCCCCCCTCTCCTTCCTCTCGCCTCTCCTCCCTCCTCTCCTCCTCCTCACCTCCCTCTCTCCTCTCTTGTCTTCCCTCCTCCTCTCCTCCCTCCTCTTCACCTCCCTCCCTCCTCCTCTCTCCTCTTCTCATCCTCTCCTTCCTCCTCCTCCCCTCTTCTCCTCCCCTCTCTCATCCTTTCCTCTCCTCCCTCCTCTCCTCTCCTCCTCCTCCTCACCTCCCTCTCTCCTCTCTTGTCTTCCCTCCTCCTCTCCTACCTCCTCCTCACCTCCCTCCCTCCTCCTCCTCTCCTCCTCTCCTCGTCCTCTCCTCCCTCCTCCTCCCCCTCTCTCCTCCTCTCCTCCCTCTCTCCTCTCCTCCTCCCCCCTCTCCTCCTCCTCTCCTCTCCTCCCTCTCTCCTCCCCTCTCCTCTCCTCCCCTCCTCTCCTCCTCTCCTCCTCTCTTCATTCAGACATACCTGTCTCATTCTTGGAGGTCACCCTACACCTCAGCTCAGGGTGGGGAGAATTCCTCAAAGTCCCGAGAGACTTGGATTTCTGTCATTTTCTCCAAACAAAACCAAGCGGGAAGTTATGTGGAATATGTGTCTGTTTGTGTGTGTGCAGAAGGGAATGTTCCAGATTCACATTGTTGAGTTTTCATAGTGAAGGGTCAGAAAACATGTTTCAACTTTGTCCGTACAAATATATTTATATTTATTTTGCAAAAAACATTTCATATTGTGAAAAAACTGGACTAATGCAGACTAATAATAATAATAATAATAATAATAATAATAATAATAATAATACAAGTATATGACAACATTGTCTGCTTACACTGGTGTGTGTGTGTGTGTGTGTGTGTGTGTGTGTAATAGTATTTGTAGATGTTATACTTCATTCCCTCCACACTCTCTCTGTGGTGAGACACTATTGGAGCCACAATTGCCCTGGGACAGAGTGACGGAAGAGAGGCAGCCAGTCTGAGCCACTGATGCCTTCAGCCACTGCCAAACACAACCGCACGCCGCACGCCATCAGCTCTGAGATCCAAACCAATCAGCTCTGAGATCCAAACCAATCAGCGTGTGATCCAGACCGAGATGTGAGCTGGTCCACTGCTCCTGACAGGGGCCTATCGTAGTCCGGGGGAAACATGAATACTTGCAGTATTTTTTATAGCAGTAATACGCTCATGTTTGTCCTTTGTAAAACTAATAATAAACTAATAAAAACTAAACTCAAACTAAACTCAAACTAATACTAAACTAAAAAATATATAAACTAAACTCAAACTAAACTAAAACTAATACTAAACTAAAAAAAATAAACTAAACTAAGACTAAACTCATTAATTCATTCATTTTCTTCCGCTTTTCCATTTTCTGGGTCGCGGGGGCAGCAGTCCAAGCAGTGTTCTGCTGCCCAGAACACAATGCACCAGGGTGGTGGGTCCACAGGAGGACGGCTCACGTCACAACGGGCCTTGATGTATCTTCTGCCATGGGGGCTACCAGTGTCCACAGACACTGGGGGCGAGGTGGGGTTAAGTGTCTTGCCCAAGGACACAACGGCAGCGCTCATCTGTGGGAGCTGGGATCATATGCGGTCAACCCGTCAAGAGCGGGATTCGAACCGCTAACCCCTGGATCACGAGACATACTATGCTCTACCAACTGAGAAGCTAAGAAGCTTCACTGCTTGGCCCCAATAAAAAAAATAACTAAACTAAGACTAAACTAAAAAACTAAACTAAAACTGAGTAGTTAGGAAAAAAAAACTAAAACTTTCAAGATTGTTTATTTGTCATATGCAGAATCAACACAAGGTCAACAATGCAATGAAATGTTTAGGATCAGAAGAACCGCTGACTAGTCAGAAGTACTAATAACATGCAATAATAGTACATTGTAAAAAGTGTTGTAAAAGTGCAGGGGAAGAAATAACAATATAATAAAATATGTAATAAAAATAGAAAGTATCTATAGTAGTAGTAACTATCAGAGCCACTCTAAAAACGAATTCAAACTAACTGAAATAGAAGGGGAAAAAAAGTCAAAACTAACTAAAACTATAATGAAAAATCCAAAGCTACTATTATAACCTTGGAAACTACGTTATAACAGATCAGAAACAGAAAGTAGCGTAGTATTGGCCCTTTAAACACTCGTACTCGTAGTAGTTGTGGTTGTAGTATTAGGTTTACTTCTTTGAACTTTAGTAGTGTTTTCCTCGTCTGGGCAAATATGTTGAGACTCTCTTTGTTACAAAAGCTCTCCCGTCTTCAGGTCTCCTCGAGCAGCACCTGATCCTCCTCCGCCCTGCCATGCTGCATTGTGGGTAAAGGTAAACAATGAGCTCACACTCGGCCCGGGGCTAATTCTGAAGAAGAGGGACGAAAAAAAATATTTCGCTTTTCACTCTTTCTCCTCCTCCCACTCGCTCCTTCCTTGCACGCTCCCCTCTCTTCCTGTAGTACTCGAAAGTTTGAAAAAAAAAATTAAAAAATCATTCAATTCTCACTGTTTTCTTTACCCTTTTCTCCCACTTTTCTCCATCCCTCCGTCTCTTTCAATCCCTCACTTCTTTTCCTCTTTCGTGTTCAGTTCTTCCTCCTCTCTCTCTCCGCATTTGTTGTTTTAGACCTGCTGAAAAGGGTTTATTTTTAACACATTTGTAATTTCGGCAAACAAAAGTAAACAAAAAAGCAGTTAGGAAAACAAAAATCACAAACAGGATTCAGCACAAATCTCAAATCTTGTGAAAACCACTACATTTTTAGATCACAACATCACTGCGAAATACTTCTACTTTTTAGTATATTTTTAACAAGGATATAATAGTTTATTTTTTGTAATTTGAGCAAACAAAAAAAAAGTAATTAGGAAAACAAAAATCACAAACAGAATTCAGCACAAATCACTACATTTGAAGCTTTATTAGATCACAAAGTCACTGTGAAATACTTCTACTTTTTAGTATATTTTTTTAACGAGGATATAATAGTTTGTTTTTAACACATTTGTAATTTCAGCAAATAAAAGTAAACAAAAAAAGCAGTTAGGAAAACAAAAATCACAAACGGAATTCTAAAATCTTTGTCAAAACCTCTACATTTGAAGCTTTATTAAATCACAAAATCACTGTGAAATACTTCTGCTTTTTAGTATATTTTTAACGAGGATATAATAATTTATTTTTAACACATTTGTAATTTGAGCAAACAAAAGTAAACAAAAAAAAAAGCAATTAGGAAAACAAAAATCACAAACAGAATTCAGCCCAAATCTCAAATCTTGTGAAAACCTCTACATTTGAAGCTTTATTAGAGCACAAAATCACTGTGAAATACTTCTACTTTTTAGTATATTTTTAACGGGAATATAATATTTTTACTTTGTAGATTTTTTTTTAATGTGACACTTTTAGTTTATATTTTTGACTTTTTGACTTTTACTTCCAGGTGCATTGTGTAA
Organism: Paratrypauchen microcephalus; assembly: GCA_036785185.1. Classification (NCBI taxonomy): domain Eukaryota; kingdom Metazoa; phylum Chordata; class Actinopteri; order Gobiiformes; family Gobiidae; genus Paratrypauchen; species Paratrypauchen microcephalus. The sequence continues at coordinate 2,217,145 of JAVJIX010000164.1, forward strand.
CTTTTTTGAAGGGTCTGCCACTTGCTTTTCTTCGTGGATATGTTATTTCTTTGTGTGGAATCTTTTACAGTATGGCATTAAACCGTTTTATCTTCATGGAAACCAAACCAGACCAAGTTACAGGTCAGATCTGTGGAGAGGCGACCCTGCTCACAGTCAGATTGTTTGTTTTTCTAGATATTTTTGAGCTATAAAACCACCTGTAATTGTGTAAATGTAAAGTAGAGCTGTTTAATGTCACACTGTGGAACATTCCAGCAGGGTGATGGCGTATCCATAGAAACAAGCAGGCACCGGAGCCTCAAATGAAGTTACACAGTGCGCATTTAAGCTTTGTTTTTGAGAAAATAATGTTATAACACAGCAGAAAGGGCAAGAAATAGCAAAAAGACCCCCTCTTTAATTTAATGGCCTTCTTTGTGGGTAAAATGATTCGCCGTCGTGTCCGACTCCCAAAAAACAACTCCAGGGGCCAAAGGGTCACGGCCATGATCTGTTCCACATTTTGAAACTTAATATTGATAAAAAATAAAATAACGAAAAACAATAAAACCGCACTGGTGTTTGTAGAACGTCAGGACAAGCAGAACATTTGTGCATTTTCGAGCTATAAAACCAGTGCTTTTTTCTCCTTTGCCACTCTTTTTGTTCCTCTTTTTTTGATTTCTCTCTCCTTCTCACTCTTTCTCCATCTCTCCATTTCCCCTTCCTCTCTCTCTCTGTCTCCTCTTTAAGATCTCTCCTTTTGTTTCGTTCACTTCCTCACCTGTTGACTGAGGCCTCCTTTTCAAGTTGGACAAAAAGGGGCAGGGTTTAAAAAGCACCTGTGTAAACCTGCTCCGGCCAATGACAGGTGTCACAACACAACCCCGAAGGCATCAAAACCTCAAAATAACTCACAATTTGTTTTAGATTTTGGATTTTTTTTTTAATTTCCTTTTGCTTTGACCACTGCTTTTAGTATTTCTTTAGTTGTAGAGCTGGGCGGTTTGACCAAAAATTGATACCATGGTATTTTTCAAATTAATATCAGTGTCACGGTATTTGACGGTATTTTTTTTTCATGTACTAAGTGGTACCATGTCTTTGGCGAAGTGGACAGTAATATCGTTGGTAATATCGTTCCACCGTTTGCTTTTCTTGTCATAGGCAGTCCCCTTAGCAAACGTGTCTTTGAGTGACGTCTGAGTGGCGTTTTGTGTCGTGTCGCCGACTTGAACATTCCCTGCAGATGTGGAAGAGGATGCAAATTGACAGAAAATTGACCAAAATTGACTGAAATTTGACAAAAAATTTACCAAAAATTTACAGAAAATTGACCAAAAAAACTGACCAAAAATTCACAAAAAATGTATAGAAAATTTACAAAAAATTGACTAACAATTGACCGAAATTGACAAAAAATTGACAAAAAATTTATATCACAGTATTTTTCAGTTTTGCAGTATTTGACGGGTTTTTTTTGTTTTTTTTTTCATGTACTAAGTGGTACCATGTCTTTGGCGAAATGGACAGTAACAGCGTTGGTAATATCGTTCCACCGTTTGCTTTTCTTGTTGTAGGCGTTCCCCTTAGCAAACGCGTCTTTGAGCGACGTCTGAGTGGCGTTTTGTGTCGCGGCGCCGACTTGAACGTTCCCTGCAGACGTGGAAGAGGATGCAGATCTTAGTTTCGTGCGATCTTCATATTCCAGGACGTGTTTGTGAAGGAGGTGGTGAAGCAGATCGCTCGTGTCGCCTCCCGTGGCTACGACTTTAGTCCGATGACATTTACAGAATACGATTGTTTGATCGGCGTCAGATTTTTTAAAGCCAAAGTTCTTCCACATGACTGACATGGCTCCTCTTTTCAGAATAAGTTCCTCTGCGTCTGTAACATTTTCTCCATGTTGTTCACCGCTCAACACACACTGAGCTTCCACTGCTCTCACGCAGTCCCCCTCTCAAACAATGTCCTGCGGCGCCACGTTCTGCCGCTCTGTGTTCTCGACGTTTTGTACGCACACACTCACCGGGATTGGGATATATGAAAAATACAACACTGTATTCGGTATGAAGCGGTATACACCCAGCCTTATTTAGTTGATTTATTGAAAGGTGCACTCACTGGGTAGCTTATTGGTGGACGGTCCATCACCTGTTTGTCTCCATGATGCACCTAGAATGTTCCACAGTACGCCCATAAACTTAAAAATCTCCATGGAGACTTGCAAGACAAATTACAAGTTAGATTTGTGGAGAGGTGACCCCACTCACAGTAAGAATAGATTTTTTAAAATAAATATTTGAGTAATGCGACCACCCATTCTGCGGACGAAACTCATTTCTTCGGTCATCTTGTCTTTTCGGTCATTACCCAGAGCTCATAACCATAGGAGACCAAAGGACCCTTAGAGATAGGGTGAGGAGCTCAGTCACACGGGAGGAGCTCGGAGTGGAGCCGCTGCTCCTCCACGTCGAAAGGAGCAGCTGAGGTGGCTCGGGCATCTGTTCCGGACGCCTCCTGAACGCCTCCCTCGGGAGGTGTTCCGGGCACGTCCCACCGGGAGGAGGCCCCAGGGAAGACCCAGGACACGCTGGAGGGACTATATCTCCCGGCTGGCCTGGGAACGCCTTGGGGTCCCCCCGGTGGAACTGGAGGAAGTGTCCTGGGTGAAGAAAGTCTGGGAGGTCCTGTTTAGACTGTTATCCCGGTGACCTGGCCCAGAAAAAGGATGGATGGATGTTTGAGCAATAAATAACACCTGCAGTTGAATACCATACTGTGCACAATTTAAACCAAACCAGTAACATCTCCATGGAGACAAACAGAAAAAGTTACACAGTGCACCTTTACCTTTTTTGCTACATAATTCTATATACCCTGCACCACATATTTGCTTGTTAATGGACCTATGATGTAGTATGAACATAAAGAAAAACCGGTTGCCTGGCCGTGTAGAAAAGGAGAAAACAGGCTTTAGAGTGGAAGTACGCGACTCGCTCCCCTCTCCTTTTCATGTGGAGCAGACTAGTCCTTTAACAGCTCTCTGGCCTTTTGCTCCTGACAAAAGCAGCGTGCTATTATGTCTGCCTGCCGTGTTTATTTGGCCATTAAAAAGACGAGGCTGTGGTGGGCAGGTCCCGTCATGTACCAAAGGAGAGCAAATAGGGCCTTTTGGAAAAATGACAAAGAAGAAGACGTCACTGAGATATGGCATGTACAGAGGGCGGAATCACTCATAATGTCAGGCTTTGTCATTAGTGTAAAGGTGCACTGCGGAACTTTTCTGGTTTCTGGAGTGTTTGATGTTTCCTCGTCCCCATGGATATGTTATTGTTTGGTCCGGAATGCTCCAAAGTATTGCATTGGAAGTATCTATCTCCATGGAGACAAAAAAGTGACAATACCAAGCCAAGTAACACAATTAATTTTAATTACACACATCATTTTGCCTCATTACACTCTTATCTACTGCTGATTTATTGACAGGGAATGACAATAAACAAGGAATGTTAGCCAGAAGTGCAAAGGGAAGACACTGATCTTCTCACAAGTTTGACTCCAGATTTGGTTAAATTTGGTATATAACTACTTTTTGGACTGTCTAAGAGTCATGTCATATAGTGTGTTTTCACGTGACGTCATAATCCGGAAGTCGGCCATGTCGGAGATACATTGCACTTATGCCGCCAAGTAAAAAGAAAGCAAAATGGTCAAACTATTGTCGAGTCCTCGGCGTCACAATAGAACTAGGACAATTAAAAGAAAAAAAACAATAACTTAAACTGTATTGTGTGTTTACAAATCTAAAACTAACTGAAATTATAGATAAACTAAACCAGGAGTAAACAAAGACTAAAGCAGGTCTAAACCAGGACTAAACCAGGACTAGACTAGGTCTAAACCAGGTCTAAACCAGGACTAAACCAGGACTAGACCAGGTCTAAACCAGGTCTAAACCAGGACTAAACCAGGACTAGACCAGGTCTAAACCAGGACTAAACCAGGACTAGACCAGGACTAAATCAGGACTAAACCAGATCTAAACCAAGACTAGACCAGGACTAAACCAGGTCTAAACACGGACTAAACCAGGAGTAAACCAGGACTAAACCAAGTCTAAACCAGGACTAAACCAGGTCTAAACCAGGACTAAACCAGGTCTAAACCAGGACTAAACCAGGACTAAACCAGGACTAAGCCAGGACTAAACCAGGACTAAACCAGGACTAAGCCAGGACTAAACTAGGTCTAAACCAGGACTAAACCAGGACTAAACCAGGACTAAACCAGGACTAAACCAGGACTAAACGAAGTCTAAACCAGGACTAAACCAGGACTAAACCAGGTCTAAACCAGGTCTAAACCAGGAGTAAACCAGGACTAAACCAAGTCTAAACCAGGACTAAACCAGGTCTAAACCAGGACTAAACTAGGACTAAACCAGGACTAAGCCAGGACTAAACTAGGTCTAAACCAGGACTAAACCAGGACTAAACCAGGACTAAACCAGGACTAAACCAGGACTAAACGAAGTCTAAACCAGGACTAAACCAGGACTAAACCAGGTCTAAACCAGGTCTAAACCAGGAGTAAACCAGGACTAAACCAAGTCTAAACCAGGACTAAACCAGGTCTAAACCAGGACTAAACTAGGACTAAACCAGGACTAAGCCAGGGTGAACAGACAGAGCGATTATCAAAGGAAAGGAGGCGACGGACAAGGAAAGACAATGTTCATATTTTAATCTTTGCAAAACATGAATAATCAAAAGCAAAATACTCTTAAACACGTTACACAGGTAATACAAGTATGCCGACCTTTGCCATCACAATACGCTTGTCTCCAATTTTCCGCACTTTACGCTCTCGTACCAGCCACAAACAAACTGGTTGTTTCCTCCAGACCTTTAGAGCTCTGAAGGTCTTGTGCTGTATCAGGGCTTGGGGAGAAGATCAGTTAGTCGACAATATGGGGATCGCTTACAGCAGCAGAATCGACAAATCGCCACTGTCACTGAACAAACTTGAATCCATCTCATACGGATCTTCTCGCCCAATTAATTTGAGTTTGTTCATATAACGCTCCTTTTCTTTGGCATCCGACTTATCTCTGTACAACTGGTCAACTGTATCAGAAGTTTTGGATGCCGATGTGGAAGGTTTATCACCAAATTTAGATTTTTTTAAAGGTCCCATGGCATGAAATTTTCACTTTCTGAGGTTCTTGAACGTTAATGTGAGCTTCCCTACCCTGTTTAGGGCCCCCCAATGGCTAAAAGTTGCGTAATGTCTAAACTGAGCATTTGCGATCCTTTTCTGCGTTTGAAAAAAACACAGCTCAAATGGGCGATTCTGGACAAGGCACCTTATTGACGTCAGATCGAAAAAAGAAATGCAAATGCAGTTCCACCATCGTCTGGATCTCCACCCCCTGTCTCTGGAAATCACGCCCAGAGAGTTTGGACTGCGGAGGAGCTACGCAATGCGAAATGCGTTTTTTTATTTGCCTGGAGGCACATGCGAGTGTTTCTAGGCTCGGAAGTCCTTTACCCGACCCTCTGGACCTCTGAAACAGCAGTGGTTTAATTTTATTTTCTGTACAAATGTGTTTTTTTTCATTGAAAAGGCTCTCCTCTCCTCCTTCGCGCTTACACACGCGGAAGTGGGGCCAGGCACAGCGAAGCGCTAACACAAGGAACCAGCGGCGCATTTGCCCGCCCGTCCCCCCCCCCCCTTCCTCTTACCAATCTGTGTTCTTCTCATTTGCATTCAAGCAACAAGGCGCAGAATGAGGTGTTCAGAGAGTTATTTTTTGACTCTGACTCTGTACATGTGTCTTTCTCATGCACTAAGTGTTGATTTTGAAGAAGGATTCATTTACAGTATTAGGGAACCATTAAGGAGCCATATAAAAGCATCAAGAAGTACCATGTCATGGGATCTTTAAGCATTTACTTTGAGTGAGCACATCCGGGTCATTGTCAGATTTTTCGAGTCCGTGAAAACACATTATATCTCAAAACATTGTGTTAGGGTAGGGTTGTCAAAAGAAGTAGTAAAATTTGGTACTAATCGATAAAACTACTATTGAAACTTATTTACTTGTGATTAGGACAATGCATATTAAATCAACATGACAACAAACAGCATCAATGTAAATATGCAGGAATTAGCACATCTACTTTCCATCTGTTGTCCTAAGGCAGGTCAGAACAGAAGAACATTTAGAGGAACACACATAAGAGACAGAAGTGCAGCAAGCTCACCACAACAGACCATTCTCTGAGGGGTTTCCTTCTAAAAGTTCCGTGTGTTGACACCGGCTTACCTCTGACAGTCTCAGCTGATCCCGGTTCGGCTCGCTTTCTGGAGCCCACGTAAGTAGGTCCGGTAACTTCCCTGGAACATGAAATAAAGCTTGTTTTTCTTCTCAAAACAAAACATTTGTCCAAAAGGTGATATATTTGTGTCCCAAACAGTTGTCCACGAAACATCCACCAGCGTAGATTACGTTCGCGTATTGTGTCTCTCGATTCGTATCACTGCGCGCATATTAGTTGTATTAGCCTGTTATCCTTTAGCGGAAGTGTACGGCGGATGCGGTCCGCCGTAAGGGGAAGTTTACAAGTGAACCGGCTAATACAACTAATATGCGCGCAGTGATACGAATCGAGAGAGACAATACGCGAACGCTAAGTACGCTGCTGGATGTTTCGTGGACAACTGTTTGGGACGCAAATATATCACCTTTCGGACAAATGTTTTGTTTTGAGAAGAAAAACAAGCTTTATTTCATGTTCCAGAGAAGTTACCGGACCTACTTACGTGGGCTCCAGAAACCGGGATCAGCTGAGACTGTCAGAGGTAAGCCGGTGTCAACACACGTAACTTTTAAAAGGAAACCCATACAGATTAACATAAAAAAAACAAAACAAAACAAAAAACGCACTATCCCTTTAAGAGGCCCTGAGAAGAACATCTACCTGTGAGAGCATGTTTGATTATTTTTCAACCAATGTTTCAGAATGTTCTTGAAGGTTGAGAAGGACCCACAGTTCCTGACATGAGCAGGTCATGTGTTCCATGACTGTGACCCTCTGATAGATGTCACCATTTGGCCAAATTTGGTCCAGTTAGTCGTTTTTTTACTTATAAAATCTATTACTGGTGGAGGAGCGAGTCCATTTAAAACTTTAAAAATAAGGCGAGCATCCATGAGTAGAGAGAACTTTCAAGATCCAAAATATTACACTTGTTAAGATCTTACAATAGTGATTAGGGATGGGCATTCGGTGAAGTTTTCTTCGTCGATCGTCGGGAGAATTAATGAGTAATAATCGGTTAATCGTTAACATATTTTGTATTAAAAAGACAACAACCATTCACTCATGTGTGTCCGCTTTTACCATGTCTGCCGAGGCTGTGGGAACAGGCGCTTCTCCACGGGAAAGTAAATCTGCAAATCAACATACGTAGAGGGGGATTAAAGCGAGATGACACGCATCCTGCAGCCTCTGCTAGCGCGCTCGGAGTTAGCCGCTTTGGGATCCGAGCTAACCGCTGCTAGCCCCCTGTCTCTGTCCTACCTCCTCCACACAACCCAGCCGTATCTGCAGCAATATTTTATTAAGTCATGAAAACCTTTGCCCTCCACGGCACTGATGTGGAGCATGTCTGTTTCGATCACCTTCGCTATCACTTCAGTGACCTTCTCTGCTCGTTGAGCACTGCAGCTCCTCCTGGTCCGTGCTAGCACCGAGTCCAGGCTAGCCTGTGAGAGAGATGATGAACCGCCACCACCTTCTTTTACCAGACTTGTATGCGCGGTGTTCAAATGATAAATCATTTGTGTTGTCGATGAGGTATATTTGTATGCTGCATTGCAGTGCTTGCAGTGCGCTTGGTCATTTTCTAAATAAAAGTGGTCCCACACAACACTTCGCCGCGACCTCTTCATGTTTTGGCGATTGACCTACGGAAGCTCGCATATATCAACTGAGGCGCGCCAACTGAGGCGATTGTTTTTGTTTTTTTGTTGTTTTTTTGTTTGTTTTTTTATCGGTTTGTCGACGAAAATGAACTTGCTCTGTGAAATTCTTAATGATCAATTATCGGTTAATCGATTAATTATGCCCATCCCTAATAGTGATACTGTAGAGCCTTTTTGTCAAGTGTCTTCAAGTGTTTTTTAAGTGTTTTTCAAGTGTTTTTTTTTTTTTAGGGGCTTCAGGATGGCCTCAGATGTTTGAGACCATCTGGTGCAGCAGTAAGATCTGTGGCATGCATATACTGTACGCCTTTGCTGATTCTGTCGTCAGATAAGGTCTTATACGTCTGAAGTTTGACAGATTTAATTTAGTTATATGCGCCATGCTGTTTACATCACATCGTTTAGCCTCATTGCTCTGTTATGTAGTCACTTTCTGCTGCTGATTTATTGATGGGTGGTTTGGAAGTCTGACAAGAGGCAATTAAAACTAATCCCCCAATTCAGATTTATTTTTTACCCTTGTGGCAGTATTATTATTAAGTGTTTGATGGCTCTGCCTGTTGAGACTTTTCTTTCTGTTATGATTATATTGATTGACATATCGCGTTATAACCTACTTGAAAATAATATATATCGCAAGTATGAGCTACAGGAAGGGACCGTATTCACTGTTTTTAAATGTCATAAAGTTTTCTGTGTGCCCAGAGTTCAAATTAATATAGATTTTACTGATAATAACCGTACTGCTGATTTATTTTGATGTGGGCGGAGCCTTGTACTGCTAACCGTAACAAGGGTTTGAAACATGAATTGATGTCTCTAAAACCTCTTCAGACATGTTTTTGATGAGAGGAACGATGTAATTTTTTATTTTTTGTTTGTTTATTTAATTCATAACGTATAAAAAGACATCAACAGTGTGAAAACATTGCAAAAAATTGAATAAAAGGAGCAGAAAGAAGAGTAGTCTTATGTTCTCTGCCCCTCTTCCCTTTTCCAGACAATAACACCAATAAACATTTCATCAATACATTCCATTTCGGCCACAATTATTAATCAATCGTAAACAGAAAGCTTCACTTAGTTTTCTTTTTCATACATACACATTACACTGGATTTTATGTATTTTTAAATGTCTTTATTGTACTTGATCTTTTGATTTCTTTGTCAAGACTTTTCCATAAATGAACTTTCACAGCGACGCTTCGCTCCATAACCTCAGTTTTGAATCTGGGTTTTTTTAAAGGTCCCATGGCATGAAATTTTCACTTTCTGAGTTTTTTGAACGTTAATGTGAGCTCCCCTACCCTGTTTAGCCCCCCCCCCCCCCTCCATGGTTAAAAGTTGCGAAATGTGTAAACTGAGCATTTGCGATCCTTTTCCGCGTTTGAAAAAAAGACAGCACAAACGGGAAATTCTGAACAAGGGAACTTTCTGACGTTACACTCGGGGAAAGGTTTCCACCCCCCGTCTGGATGTCTACCCACCGTCTCTGGAAATCACGCCCAAAGAATTTGGACCGCAAACGAGCTACGAAATGCGAGATACGTTTTTTATTTGCCTGGAGACACGTGAGAGTGTTTCCAGGCTCGGATGTCCTTTATCCGAGCCTCCGTTTTGTGAATTAAATAAGTTAAGCTTTATGGAGTCAAAACACGTTTTGAAAATAAAAGAAGACATTCAAAAATTCATTTTGCATGATTTTCAGTATGTATAAAATGTTATCTCAGAATTTATATATAAATATATATGTATTGATTAATATCGGTTATCGGTCATAACAGCAACATTAATATCGGTATCGGCTAAAATTTTCACATCGGTGCATCCCTATTGTGCAGGCTGGGTTTTTTTTGTTGTTTTTTTTGGTACATATTGTGCCTTGGCGGCGTTTATGTGTTGTTTTTTCTATTGATAAAGTGAAAATCTAATAAACAATATATGGGAAAAAAAACATAAAGACATACTTAATATTCCAATTTTGCATATGTTACTACCTATTTCTCAATATACTGCTCTGCTCCTCCTCCGCTTTGTTGCGTACTTTGCTCTCGACAAAAGTATGTCTGTTACAGTTGTTTATCCGTCCATTAGAAGACAAAGCGTTAGGGCTGAGCACAGTTCTGAAGCTTTCGCTGTATAGAAAAAAACGAGATTAAAGAGGAGACATTTCATCTGTGCACAATAGACGTCCATGTAATTACCCCCCTCCTCTTCTCCTGACTGCACCTGCCCCTTTTCAAAGTCTGCTCCGCGGTCACATGACACCACTCAGCAGTCCGGCACAGGAATGCACCGTTTGGCTTCTAGCTCCAAACTCCTAGCTTCAGCCAGTCATTAGACACAAGGTATAAATCCGAGGAATGTTAGCCGAAGTAGAGAGGGTAGACGTGATTTTTACTTTCAGATGTTCGGAAGATTTGCTTGAATTTTCCGTTGTCACGATATTAAACTTTCGATACTAGTTTTAGTATCAATTAATATTTGATTTTGACTAGTACAGCCACAGGACAGGGAAGAAAAGGAAGCAAATACAGCTCTGGAAAAAAAATAATAAGAGACCACTGCAAAATGATCAGTTTTTCTGATTTTACTACTTATAGGTATGTGTTTGGGCAAAAGGAACATTTTTGTTTGAGTCTATAAACTACTGACAACATTTCCCCCAAATTCCAAATAAAAATATTATTGTTTAGTCCAAGGGTGTCAAACTCATTTTGGTCCGGGGGCCGTATCCATTCTACTTTGATTCCAAAGGGGCCGGATCAAAAAACTCATGGCAAATATACCCCAAAAATAGCAATAAGTCCAAATATTTGTGCAGAGAAACACAAATCTATTATAAGACGTCTTTTTTATTTGATTCACTTTTTCTTTTACAAAATTATAATATTATGAACAACCTGAAACTTTAAGAAAAATGCAATTTCAACACAATGTTTTAACATTAGCTTGTATGCATTTCACTGAATTCAGTCATGCTCTTTCTTTTTGCTCCTGAAATTTGGCATCTTTTAGCACAAGTGCATCAGTATCAGGCCCATGTCCTGAGGAGCCGCAAGTTCAGAATGTGATTCAAGTGTTTGTGTGTTTGCTTTGAGCGCAAGTTTGTTTTATTTATTTTCATTACTGAGAAAACCTGCTCACAAAGGTAGGTAGTCACGAACATGCAAAGCAGGAAAAAAAGGCACAGAAAATTACCAATATTTTAATAGAAAATGAAAATATAATTAAAATATTTGAATAGAAAATCAGCTGAGGGCCAGATTAAAGGTCTTGAAGGGCCGGATCAGGCCCTCGGGTCGCATGTTTGACACCCCTGGTTTAGAGCATTTATTTGCAGAAAATGACAAATGGTCAAAATAACAAAAAAGATCCATGTTTTCAGACCTCAAACAATGCAAAGAAACAAGATCAAATTAATTTTAAAACAACATAATACTAATGTTTACACTTAAGAAGAGTTCACAAATCAATATTTGGTGCAATAACCCTTATTCTTAATCACAGCTTTCATGTGTCTTGACATGCTCTCCACAAGTCTTTCACATTGTTCTTGGGTCCTAGTTTAGACCTGGTTTAGGCTTGGTTCAGACCAGGTTTAGTCCTAGTTTAGATCTGGTTTAGTCTTGGTTCAGACCTGGTTTAGTCCTAGTTTAGTCCTGGTTTAGTCCCTGTTTTAACCTGGTTTAGTCCTGGTTTATCAATCAGTCAATCAAACTTTATTTCTATAGCACCTTCCAACAGCCAAAGCCGACCAAAGTGCTGTACAGCATTAAAAACAAGATAAAAAACAATAAATATCATACAAATAGGTCAATAAAGCACATTAAAATACCATTAAAATACCAATTAAGATAAACCATAACATAAAGAAAGTGTCACAGGGCCACTAAGTGTTAAAAGCCATTCTAAATAAGAAGGTTTTAAGTTTGGCTTTGAACAGAGGCAGGTCAGTGATGGAGCGTAACTCAATGGGCAGAGAGTTCCAGAGTTTTGGACCGGCCACTGCAAAAGAACGATCACCCCACTGTTTGCCCCGGGACCGGGGGACCTCCAGCAGATGTTGCCCAGCAGACCGTAGAGCTCTGCTGGGTTGGAGAGGGGTCAAAAGCTCACACAGGTAGGAAGGTGCAAGATGACTGACTGCATTAAAAACAAACATCAAAATTTTAAAATGAATTTTAAAATGGTTTAGTCTTGGTTCAGATTTGGTTTAATCCTAGTTTAGACCTGGTTTAGTCCCAGTCTTTCACATTGTTCTTGGGTGACTTTATTCCACTCCTGGTGCAAGAACTGATGTAGTTCAGCTTTGTGTTTTGTTGGAATTCAACAGACGCTGGAATGGAATGGCTGTAATACATGTAGAGATGCTGATTTCAGAAAAAAAATGCAGCGGTCTCTTATTTTTTTCCAGAGCTGTATACCTGTCTGATTTCAATTCCAACTATAAATGTTATGGATTGCATCATATTTATACGTTTAAACACAAAAACTTCCTCAGCCCACTCCAGTCGCAGTGAAACCTCTCCATCTGTGACGACGTTTGGCGTTTATCCAAAGACCGGCTCAAATAAAGCGATACAGTTACGGCGCAGAAGTGCTTCAGAGAGACGGAGGAGAAAGAAAGAACGAGGGGAGAGCTGAGGAAAGGCAGAGCGGCGGTGGGAAGAGGAGGAGGAGGAGGAGGAGGTTCGTGTTGTTTGTGTTGTCACTTCAGAATGGCTGCTCTGTGTGTGGTCTGAGGGGAATGCCAGGCCCCGCCCCCTCGTGCCAGCAGGCCCCGCCCCCTCGCAGCAGAAGGTAGTGAAACAGCCACCGGGGTTCAAACGTTCACCACTGTTTAATCACAATTTAATACAGGAAATACATCAAATCAAATGGGAAACGCTTGCAGAAACAGCTCCAGTGTCCAGCTCCCTTCATAGAGGCGTTTTACTATAACACGCAGCAGATTTTCATACTTTTTCATACTTTTTTTTTTTTACTTTTCATACATTTTTATTGTTGAAAAATAAAAAATAAAATTAAAAACATAACCAAGAGTCTAGATTTGTCTTTTTAAAGATGGAGATACCTGCTGTGTTCTGATCTATATTGCATTTATTCATTTTCAAGTGTTTTTTTTTTTTTTGCTTAATAAATACTTTGAAAAACACGATGTGCACCGTTACCCGCAATGCCATACTGTGGAACATTCCAGACAAAAAGCTCATCATAACTAGGGATGCACCGATCTGATACTGGTATCTGAGGGCCTGTTTACACGAGAACGCTTACGGGTAAAAACTAAAAAATGTTTTATCGGAAGTGCCTTTTGTTTAGACGGTGACGGCGTTTTGGGGGCGTTTCAAAAAACTGAAACCACCCTCCAAAGTGGAAAACTTGAATACGCTCCGCTGTAGCGTTTTCGTCTACACTGCCCAAGACGCAAAACTCAGGTCAAAATCTGCTGACGTCGCATACGCTTTTACGTCACATCGGTCCATATATCAGTCACTGCATGCACATGGTAGGATCGGATTGGATTTCTCCAAATCCGATCCCGTTACTCGGCGGGTGGTCTGTCCTAAAATCCAAGTGCACATGAAACTTGTGTAATCGGATAATGGTCAGCGACCTGGCCGGCTCCGCTACGCTATGTGGCGCTGTAGTCCAACTACTTCCGGGTGACGGCTACTCAATAAAAACACAACAAACTATGTGGCGATATACAAAGAGTTTGACGGAGCAGCATTGGTGTACGTGTTGTGCATTCTTTCTTCACAGCCATGATTTCGTCTGACTTTTCCGGCAACAATCACTACTTATGACGGCGTCGGCGCCTCCTGCCACTTCCGGGTGAAATCCCTGATGAAAATTCCCACGCATGTGCAGTACGCCAATCTGATCCGATATCGTGCACAAGGCGGCACCAAGCGGATTACTATCGACCTAAGCCAGGGGTTCCAATCGGATTCGGGAAACCAATCCCTATACGATCCTTAGCCTGTGCACATGAATTCGATATGATTTCAAGCCGTTTGCAGCCGGATTACACTCGTCCATGTGCACACAGTGAGTGTACTTTGTTTGGCAGGACTCCCAGTCCACACCTTGTTGCGCCTTCGTTGCTTTGTCGTCTAACGTGGTCTGAAGCAATAGTTGAACTTCTTCGCCTGACCACGCAAATTTTTTTTGCTACTGGTAGCCATGTTTTGTTTTGCTTTTCGCGGCGCAGATGAGAAGAAGGAAGATTCTACGCATGCGCCCGGACATAGTGATAATGTATCACAGCGCCACCTGGCCGCCTGGCATGCATACCCAATCCAATTCCACACACTTTTGCGTCACCGTATGCACGAAGATTTCCTCCCGAAAATGCTTGTCTAAACGCGGAATAAAAAGTGAAGACGCGACACCACTTTTGCGTCTTCTGTTCAGACCGTCATCATATAAACGTAGCCTGATACTGAAAAATGTGCTGGATGGATATTGTTTTCCAAATATTGGTTCAGGTGTGATGTCCTGGTTGGACTTTTAAATGGATGTAGTTGGACCAGAATTATTACCGGTATTTACACTAATCTGCTTAATACTTTTATTTAGCTAGGATCCACATGTGGATCAATTTGATCTTATTTTATTTTGTTTTAAGGAAATAAATGCTGTTTTCAGTCTCTGGTATTGGTAGATATCAGGTATCGGCAGATTCTTAAAGCTATGTTCACTAGCAAGGACCACGGCACGACAGTGAAATACGCTAAAGATATTTATTAACGGTGGGTAGATGTGATGCTGGGGGGAGACTCAGGGTGGGGGCTCCGTTTCCAATCCAAAAGCAATCGAAGCAATCAATCCTGTGTGAGTGTGGAGGTTAGAGGCTGTTTCCTATTGGTTCTCATCTGTGGGCGGGGTTTACACTTAACAAATCAAATAAATGAGGCGAATTCTGACCAATCAGATTGCTTCACTGCACAATTTCCCGTTTGTTGCCAAGTTAGATCGCGTCACTTTGGATCGATTGCTTCTGCCTTGGCGTCTCGGATTTTTGCAGCAATTTTTTTTCACTGCAAATTTTACACTCTGAATTTCGACTGTTGAATTTGAGAGCTTAAAAATATTTGTGCTGACTATTTAAAAGGTGAATTTTTTTATTCTGAATTTGAAATATATTGAAAGATTTGCTTAAAATTTCAGCAACTAAAATTCAGAATAAAAACAACTTTTTCACATTTTTTCATCTTGAATTTTAAAAACTGAAAATGGACACTTAAAATTATAAAATTACTAAAAAATTGTTAGTTTTAGTTTTGTACTGTCTTTCTATGACCTCTTGTAAATAGCAGTTTTTTTTAAACTAATTTTTCCATTTAATTTTGATTCGTACATTAATTATGTCTTATTTGACGCCTGCTTCTTTTTTTCGCGACTTTAGATCTTATTATTACCTTTTATATTTTTTACTCTTTGTTATTATATTATATTGTGATGTGTGAGCTGCTGTGTCCAAATAATTTCCATTGTGGATCAATAATGTTTGTCTAAGTCAGAATAAAAAAATAATAATTCAATGTTTTTTCAGAATTTAAAAAAAAATTCAAAGTGAAAAACTCAGAGGCATTTAAAATTCAAAATCTGATGAACCAACTGATCTTCCATCTAAACAAAACTCTGAAAATGTGCTAAAATCTAAGTCTAAGTCTAAACTCTTTGAAAAACCAAAAACGTTATTGTATGTATAGATGTTATAATTGATTTATTTACCTTTTATTGTGTAACTCTGCTTCTTGCCCCTGTGGGATAAACAAAATTCTGTAATTGTTTATTCACACGTCACATTCCGACCATTTTTCTCCGTCTGTTAAAGCCCGGTTAGCCTTGCCTGGTAGTGCACCTGCCGTTCCCATGCACAGGTGTAGCTCTGCCCCTCCCCCGGACCGTCGCCGTGGTGATCTAATACAATGTGTGTTTAAGCGAGCGCCATGTTTTTCTATTAGGATCTGTGTGCGTCACTGTTACATCCTCTTTCCATCAAAGCAAACCAATTATAGTGTTGACTCTGAGTAAATGTGTTTGTAGAGCGCTAACAGAGAGACTAAGGCTGCGTCCCATTCCTCCGTCTTACCCCTTCGTCTTACCCCTACCCCTTGGTTTTGCACGTTCATGTGAGGGCAAGGGGTGTCCCGATTCTGATTTTGATCAAGAGCTCGGGCCACGACCTCGGGCTACATACCCCTTGAAACGAAGTAAACTCTCGACGAGACTTGGAATGAAGGGGTACGCCTACAAGCTCAGGCAGGTTTGGGACAACGAGGACTAAACCGGGACTAAACCAGAACTAAACCAGAACATAATGAGGACAAAACCTGAACAAAACCAGAACAAAACCAGGACTAAACCAGGACTAAACCAGGACTAAACCAGGACAAAACCAGGACAAAACCAGGACTAAACCAGGACTAAACCAGGACAAAACCAGGACAAAACCAGGACAAAACCAGAACAAAACCAGGACTAAACCAGGACTAAACCAGGACAAAACCAGGACTAAACCAGGACTAAACCAGGACAAAACCTGAACTAAACCAGAACATAACGAGGACTAAACAAGGACTAAACCAGAACATAATGAGGACTAAACCAGGACTAAACCAGAACATTACGAGGACTAAACCAGGACTAAACCAGAACATAATGAGGACTAAACCAGGACTAAACCAGAACATTACGAGGACTAAACCAGGACTAAACCAGAACATAATGAGGACAAAACCTGAACTAAACCAGGACTAAACCAGAATAAAACCAGGACAAAACCAGGACAAAACCAGAACAAAACCTGAACTAAACCAGAACATAATGAGGACGAAACCAGGACTAAACCAGAACATAATGAGGACAAAACCTGAACTAAACCAGGACTAAACAAGAACAAAACCAGGAGTAAACCAGGACTAAACCAGGACAAAACCTGAACTAAACCAGGACTAAACCAAGACAAGGGATCAGGATGGCAGTGTCACATCAACCAGCCAAGGAGTTTCATAAATGTATTTTCAGCAGTTGTAATTACAGGTTTACAATTTTAGTGAACTGTTGTCGCGGTGTCTGTTTAGCCGACGTTATCGTTTTCATAGAACTTTCATGTATAAATAAACTCAGTTTTGAAAATGTCTCTCTAATAGAAATTAAATAGATAAACCATACATAATGTACTTAAAAGTGCACTGTGTAACTTTTCCGTTGGGGGTCCGTCACCTGCTTGGTTCTAAGTCATTGCTTTGCTTAGAAAGTTCCAGTGTGACATTAAACAGCTCTACCTTACTCATTTATTCAACTACAGGTGGTTTTATAGCTCAAAAATACCAATAAAAACAGGCTTTCTGACTGTGAGCGGGGTCGCCTCTCCACAGATCTGACCTGTAACTTGGTCTGGTTTAGTCTCCATGAAGATAGAAAGGTTTAATGCCATACTGTGAGACATTTTGGACAAAGCAATAATATCTCCATGGAGAAAAGCATTTGATGGAGTCTCTTCTAATAGAAGATGTTCTACTTTACTTTTAGTGAACTGTTGCGGTTTCTGTTTAGCTGACTTTGTTTTCATCAAACTTTCACGTATAAATGAGCTAGTTTTTTGTCAAGTGGAGGTACCTGATAATCCTTGACATGGCGAGGAACGATGACGCAAACGGTAATCGAGTGGCATCCTATTTCTTAGGGGAACATTCGTACCCCGAGCCCTCTCAGCTCAGTATTGAGGGGCAACACAAAGGGGTAGGAGAAGGAGAAGACAGAGTAATGGGACACAGCTTAAGGCGATGTTCAGACTGAAGCCTGAACGATTTTTTCACCTCTGTGCGACCTGTATTTGAACTTTTAATGACAGTCAGAATGACACAGATCCGATATTTTTTTCAAATGCGACCCAGGCCACTTGGATATGTGGTCCTAAAACCGATGTACAGTCGTCCCTCGCTCTATTGCGGTTCACTTTTCGCAGCTCCAATTTTTTTTGAATAGTGTATGAACATTGTGTTGTGCGTCCTGATTGTCTTCTCCTCCGTGTCTCCTGTACAGTACAGAATGTGTTCAGTTTGACACATTTATATAGATGTTATAGAGGGGGGACCCGGGGAGGCTCCGGGAGTCCCGCTGGATGCACGAGGAGCCCAGACATGAGTCACTGGATCTGTAGGAAGTCCAGACCGGGACTAAGACATGAGGACCAGACTGGGACCAGACCGGGACCAGACCGGGACCAGACCGGGACCAGACCGAGACTAGACCGGGACTAGACCAGAACTAGACCAGGACTAAACGTGGACTAAACCAGGTCTAAACCAGGTCTAAACCAGGACTAAACCAGGTCTAAACCAGGTCTATACCAGGTCTAAACCTGGACTAAACCAGGACTAGACCAGGTCTAAACCAGGACTAAACCAGGATTAAACCACCGCATGTGGCTCTTTGCCTTGTTTTGTGCGGCTCTTGTGCGTTTTCGCTTCGTTGCTCGGACTGCAAGGGGGAGGCACGGTCCGTACACTACCTCGGTCTCGTGCTCGCAGCCCCGGGTGGGACGCCGGTCATGCTGCTCTATCACGGATTTGACGTGTCCACGTGCACACACCCCCACCCCCCCACGCTTCACTATTAATACATTTTGTTGAAAATCTACGAGAGTTTGAGTGTTTAAACAAGAGAGAAATGCGAGAAAATGTTAATTCCAGTCTGAGAAAAGGGTATAATGTGTGTGGTGAGGCGTTTACAGCCTTAAAACATGTAGAATAATTGTAAAATATAAAGTTGTCCTACTTCACGGATTTCACTTATTGCGGGTTATTTCTGGAACCTAACCCCCGAGATAAACGAGGGACCACTGTATACCCGATCTTTTGACATGCGACTTCAGTCTGAACGGCCAGGTCGCATTCATCCGACCTACACGTCATCAACGAGCGAGAGTGGTGCAAGTAGGCGCTCACAAATGTACACAAACGTTCTTCTCGTTCTTCTCGTTCTTCTCGTCATACGAAAATTGCGTATGAACTCCGTGTTGTCCTTCTCCTTCTCAATCTCCTCCTGGTACAACAGAAACTTTAAAATCTCCAGGCGCTCCATGCCAGCGTCCATGTTTAAGCGACTTCCGTAAACACTGAGCACACTCGCTTGGTGTGACGTCGGGACACTTTTGGGGTGTTTAAAGTTCACACTGGAGATCACATACAAGTCGAATTTGATTGGAAATGTGAACGACCTTGCAGAAAAATCGGATTTCACAACAAAAATCCGAATTGAGCATTAAGCCCTGCAGTCTGAACGTAGCCTAAAGGATAACCCATAATAACTTTTTGACCCTTTAACCCAGGTAACCTCAGCACATTTACCTGAGAGACTTTTAAATGAAATTGTACTTCTCCAAGTAGTTTTCTCTTACTTGAGCAAAAGGTGTGCTTCCTCTTCCCGCTG
Organism: Paratrypauchen microcephalus; assembly: GCA_036785185.1. Taxonomy (NCBI): domain Eukaryota; kingdom Metazoa; phylum Chordata; class Actinopteri; order Gobiiformes; family Gobiidae; genus Paratrypauchen; species Paratrypauchen microcephalus. The sequence continues at coordinate 2,236,571 of JAVJIX010000164.1, forward strand.
TGAGTAAATCTAAAGTGACAAAAGCTTTACGTGACGATATGAAATTATTTGAACATTTGCGTTTCTTGTAGCTCCTTCACAAATGATTTATTTTGTCTCAGAATTCCAGCACAGATCAGCAGAAGTGAGGATTCATAATGTGCAAAATTGATGTTTTTTGTGCTCCATCCCCAGATCTTTGTATTTTTTTCCATGGATTTTTTAAAATATCAAGTATCACAGCAAAAGTGTCCTCTGCTGCCCCCTGCTGACCTTTGACCAATTTCCTAAAGGTCCAGTTGGGGTCAGCCCCCTGCTGCTGGAATGTTCCGTAGTGTGAGATTAAAGGCACCGCGTGTATGCTTGGGCTGGGTAATTCATTTGATGAATCTGTGTCATTTTTAGCATCATTTTTGAAAATTTGCTAAATTGCAAAATGGAGGATTATTTTCCAAATCAGAATACGTCTGAGTTTCGTATTTGCAAAGCCGGGTGCAATTAAACAAGCAACAAAAATCTCATTCTAATTTTTCTAATTTAAATGGAGATATTTTAACATAAATGTAACTGACAAGAACAGGATTTGAATCACAAATCCTGTAATTAATTAGATTTTTAGTTTTAATCGCCTGACAGCACTAGTTCAAACCAGATGCATTTCAGCGTTGAAGAACAGAAAAGGTCGTTCTGCAGAAATCATGTTTTTCAGTCTTCTGAGCGTTTTTTCCTTTTATTTTTTTCTCATAAACAGATTTGTTTTGATATGGATTGATCAGGAGCATCTCTGATTGGCTAATCCATCTGAACTCTCTCTTTCTCCCCCTCTCTCTCTCTTCTCTCTCTTTCTCCCTCTCTGTCTCTTCTCTCTCTCCTCTTCCCTCTCTGTCTCTTCCCCCCTCTCTCCCTCTCTCTTTCTCCCCCTCTCTCTTCTCTTTCCCTCCCTCTCTCTCTTCTCTTACTCCCCTCTATCTTCTCTCTCCCCCTCTTTCTCCCCCTCTCTCTCCCTCTGTCTTTCTCTCCCTCTCTCTTCTCTCTCTCTTCCCCTCTCTCTTTCTCCCCTCTCTCTCTACCCCTCTGTCTGTTCTCTTTCTATCCCTCTCTCTCTTCTCTTTCTGTCCCTCTCTCTCTCTCTCTCTCTCTCTTCTCTTTCTGTCCCTCTCTCTTTCCCTTTCTCTCTGCACCTCTCTTTCCCCCCCTCTCTCTCTCCCCCTCCCTCTCTCTCTCTCTCCCCTCTCTCTCTCTTCTCTCTCTTTCTCTCCCTCTTTGTCTCTTCTCTCTCTCCTCTCCCTCTCTGTCTCTTTCCCCTCTCTCCCTCTCTCTTTCTCCCCCTCCCTCTCTCTCTCTCTCTCTCTCCCTCTCTTCCCTCTCTCTATTCTTTCTCTCTCTCTCCCTCTCCTCTCTCTCTTTCTCTCTCCTCTCTCTCCCTCTCTTTCCCTCTCTCTCTATCTCTCCTCTCTCTCTCTCTCTCTCCCTCTCTCTCTGCCTCTCTTCTCTCTTTCTTTCTCTCCCGCCCTCTCTTTCTCCCCCTCTCTCTCTCTCTCTCTCTCTCTCTCTCTCTCTCTCTCTCTCTCTCTCTCTCTCTCTCTTCTCCCTCTCTATCCCTTTCTTTTTCTCTCTCCCTCTTCTCTCTCTCTCTCTCCCTCTCTTTCCCTCTCTCTCTATTCTTTCTCTCTCTCCCTCTCTTCTCTCTCTCTCCCTCCCTCTTTCTCGCCTCTCTCTCTCTTCTTCCTCTCTCTCCTCTTTCTCTCTCTTCTCTTTCCTCCTCCCCCTCCTCCTCCACCCTCTCCCTCTCTCTTTCTTTTCTCTCTCTCACCTCCCTCTTTCTCTGCTCACTCCCCCCTCTCTCTCTTTCTCCCCTCTTTCTTTCTTTCTCTCCCTCCCTTCTTTCTCTCAAACACAAAACACTCTGTTCCACCTTGTGATGTCACGTGGTAATACAGGAAGTGAGAGAATACAGTAGTTTGGATCATTTCAGCCCTAGAATTGCCCATCTCGACTGAACTGAAGGTAAAAGGAGCTGTTAAACTACCACTTCATGACATCACAAGATGGGACAGAACGTTTTGAGCTTTGGAGATGTGGACAGACGAATAAACAACTTTGTGAATGGAAAAAAAACACAAGTCCAGGTCTGTTTAGAACATGATTTAATGGGTGTTCTTGATTGTGCCGTAGGATACCTGTCTAAAGTCCTGCGTAACTACACGGAGAAGGCGTGTGACGGCAGCCTCCTGTCCCTCACCTGCCCCCCCCGCACCACCATCACCGTCCAGTCCGCCTTCTACGGCCGCCGGGGCCCCTCCGACCCTCACCACTGCCCGCCCTCCTACCAGGCGCTGCTGGGGTACTACAACCAGCAGGAGGATGAGCGCCTCTGCTCCATGTCCACCGCTCTGCAGGTAACGCCACGGGCAAACGGAACAGATACGGAGTTGGAATTAAAAAAAAAAACCAACATATTACACCGTTTTCTGATGGAATAATGTTGTTTTCTCATCGCAAACAGACCTGGAGTTGTTTTTTGTTTCATTTACACATGTTTAATACACAAACCCTGCAGATTTAGGCTGAGATCTTCTCTCAAACACTCTGTCCACCTTGTGATGTCATGAGGTAATACAGGAAGTGCTCCACTGCATTTTTAAACTTCATAAAGTTCAAAATCAGCTTTATTGTCAAAAACCATATGTACAGGTTGCACACACAGGATTTGAAATTGCAGCGCCCCCTAGGCCCACAGTGAACATAAAACATGTGATAAACAAGACAATAAACACCATGACTAAAACATCACATATACCCGGAGCAAAAGTACAGTAAACTTGAATATAATACAAATAGGTAAAACACACAATGTGCAGCGTAATAAAGCTCAAATCGTGTCATTTAAGCAGCAGTGTCAGTGTAATTAAAGTGTTAATTAAGCAGCAGTGTCAGTGTCATTTAAGTGTTCATTAAGCAGCAGTCAGTATCATTTAAGTGTCAATTTAAGCAGCCGTGTCATTGTCATTTAAGTGTAATTTAAGCAGCAGTGTCCATGTCATTTAAGTGTAATTTAAGCAGCAATGTCAGTGTTATTAACCCATTTAGACCTAAACCGCCTGGGAAAAGGCCTGAAAATCCTAAGGGTGATTTTAAAACAACCTCCCAGATCCTGAGGTTTTTCCTGGAAATTCAACAATAATGTCAACGCCGGTTAAATAAGTGATTTCTCAGCCTCTGAAGCACATAGAGACAAAATTCCAAAAGTATTTGAGAGCTTACACTTGTGGGTTTCATGAGAAGTGTGGTTTATTATTCTACACCTTAAGAAAAAAAAAAATCCAGAAACACAATAATATGGAAAAAATAAAACAGTCACAACATGTACAGTGCACAATATTTTCAAGTTTTAAGAAATAAAGAGCAACTCTTATTCAGGTCAAAACTGTAAAAAATAAAGTGTCCCAAGGCCATAAGGCAGTAAGATGAAGTGCACTACATACTGAACAGGTTACATCTCCTACATATACCAGTGATAGTGCTTGCCAAAGCACTCGATGTGCAGAGGTAGTTTGCACTGTTTGTGACCAGTGGCTACAGCAGGGGTCGGCAACCTTTACCACTCAAAGAGCCGTTTGGAGCCGTTTCACACAGTAAAGAAAACACTGGGAGCCACAAAACACTTTTGAAATTTAAAATGAAATAACACTGCATATAACTTTTTTTTTTTTAATCTTTGTGCCATAGAATTACATTTTGAAAATGAACGAACTAAAATAAAATATATTTTAATTAAATACAGTGGTCCCTCGCTGTTTCGCTTATTTTTTAATAGTGTTGATACATGATCTTAAGTGTTGATACACTATAAAAAAAAATCAGCGAAACAGCGAGGGACCACTGTACGCATTGTGTTCTGCAACCTGATTGGCTAAAGGACTGTAGACCTTTGTCTTTGTCATTGTCCTCCATGTCTGCTGTACAGAATGTGTTCAGTTTGCCAAATTTATTTAAATGTTTGATCACGAGCAGTGTGACTCTGAAGCAGTGAGGACTGAGAGGTCTGGCATTTGAGCACATGCCAGAAGGGCCGCGGTCGTGGGTCTCACCTGGGGCCGGTTGCGCTGGTCATGCTCTGTAACGGATTTGACCACGATGAGCAGGTGCACGTGTCCGTGCGCACACTTCTCCGGGTGGTCAATGCGCATCGGGAAGTAGCGGCAGAACAAACTAGTGGAACCTGGAGTCCAGGCGGTGGAACAATCCTGAGAGCGCACGGATGCGTTCTCACTACAACAAAACCTGCAACAGTGCAGCGGCGCCAGGCGCCTCGGTCAGAAGAACTGTGAAATACACGCATATTTATACACGCATATTTATACACGCAATATAAAGCTGACTACTTCACGGATTTAGCCTATCGCGGGTTATTTTTACCATGTAAACCCCGTGATAGACGAGGGACCACTGTACTGCCACATCAGAGGGATCAGAGAGCCACATGCGGCTCTGGAGCCGCGGGATGCCGACCCCTGGGCTAGAGTTTCATTGAGTTGCTTAACAAAATTTCAGCGTGAGAAATACCATTTGTGAGCGTGTGAACTTGTTGAAATGCGTGTGTCTCTCAAAGCGTGAGACTTGAGAGCCCTGAGACTTCACTAACTTCAGAACTCCCTGCACCGAAATTGAAATCATCCATAATCTCTCGATACGTTTCAAAACAATGACATGAGTCAGCATGCGTATGTCACGTGCATTTTCGGGTAGATTTTACTTGGCAACAGATGATGATTGGCCACAGAGGAAAAAATGACTTATCCGCTTTCCCGGTCTTAATGGTAGAAATGCGTAACAGCGCTCCCGGAGTTAGAACAGTGGTAATGCTTTCCCGGTCTAAATGGGTTAAGCAGCAGTGTCAGTGTCATTTAAGTGTTAATTAAGCAGCAGTGTCAGTGTCATTTAAGTCCCATTTAAGCAGCAGTGTCATTTAAGTGTAATTTAAGCATCAGTCTCATTTAAGCAGCAGTGCCAGTGGCATTTAACTGCCATTTAAGCAGCCACGTCAATGTCATTTAAGTGTCAGTTTAAGCAGCAGAGTCAGTGTCACTTAAATTACACTAAATACACCTTCATTAGAATCATTTGGAGGATTTCAGCCCTGGAATTGCCGATCTCTACTGAACTAAAGGTACAAAGTAGTTGTTCACTTGAAAACTACAGCTTCATGACATCACAAGGTGGAACAGAGCATTTTTCAGCTTTGGAGATGTAGACGGACTAATAATAAAGGGTTACTCAAACACTCCAGGTTTGTTTTTGACGAGGTAACAGCATTAGAACATGGCTGAAAGCTCACAAATTTAAGAAAAGCGATGGTTAGATTTTGCAATTCTATGTATTTTTCTGTCCAGTTGTTTGTATTTAAGACCTTATGGAGACACAGGGAGGGCATCTGACGCACAGGGAGGGCATCTGTGAGAAGTCCTTCCTAAATCCCTGCTGCCTTGTGATTGCAGTAGGGCCCGTGTAAAAATGTCTGGACATGTTTGATGATTATGTAATGCTTTGTCGCTCAATTTTCCACCAAATTACACTTTATAAAGAGGAACAATCTTCTACAATCTGCTCCAAACTCTTTCACTTTTCAAAGCCTGAAACCCGTCGACCTGTGTGTAAGATTGAGATTTACAAGATAAACATGTTCCAATCAAATACAGCTTTTACTGAGAAGAATTGTAATACTGATTTATGCAAAATTACAAAAACACTGGACATCACGGCTGAGTTGTTTATGTTATAATTTGGTGTTTTGGTTCAAGACGATTCTCCAGTCAGAGTCAGGATGAGCCTCACGTGAGTCTCTCGTTTGGGTTGCCAGTTTCAGCGCTGAAATCCAGTGTGTTTAAACCTAAAATCTTTCACATGAGGTCTGGTCTGTCCATAAACTGAGACTGAGACAAACCTGGATGTGTCTCTGTCGGCAGGTGAGGCTCTGGAGACACAGACTCAGTAGAACATAAACAAAACAAATAAAATAAACGTAAGAGAGCAGACGACAAACAGATATTCCTTGTGATGACCATGGATGTAAGCCTCTCTCCTTTCTTCTCTCCTTTACTCCCTCTCTCTCTTTCTGTCTCTCTCCCCCCTCTCTCTTTTCTTTCCTCTCATTCTCTCTTCTCTCTTTCCTTCTCCCTCTCTCTCTTTCTCTCTCTTCTCCCCTCCTCCCCCCTTTCTTTCTCCCCCTCTATTCTCCCCCTCCCCCTCTCTCTCTCTCTCACCCCCTCACTCTCTCCCTCTCTTCTCTCTCTCCCTCTCTGTTCTCTCTCTCTTTTCTCTCTCCTCTCTTTTTGTCTCTCTTCTTTCTTCTCCCCCCTCTCACTTCTCCCGCCCTCTCTCCCTCTCTCCTCCTCCCTCTCTCTCTCTGTTCTCTCTCTCCCCCTCTCTCTTTCTCTCCCCCTCTCTCTCTCACTCTCTCCTCCCCTCTCTCTCTCACCCCCCTCGCCCCACCTCTTCTCTCTCCTCTCTTTCTCCCCCGTCTATCCTCCTCCCTCTCTCTCTGTTCTCTCTCTCTCTTCTCTCTCTTTTTCACTCTCCTCTCTCCCTCTCTCTCTCTCTCTCTCTCTTTCCTCTCTTTCTCTCTCTTCTGTCTTCTCCACTCTCACTTCTCCCACCCTCTCTCCTCCTCCCTCTCTCTCTCTGTTCTCTCTCCCCCCTCTGTTCTCTCTTTTCTCTCTCCTCTCTCCCCTCTCTCTCTTTTCTCTCTCCTCTCTCCCCTCTCTCTCTTGCTCTCCTTCCATCCCTCTCTCTGTTCTCTCTCCTCTCTCTCCTCTCTCCTCCTTCCATCCCTCTCTCTGTTCTCTCTCTCTGCAGAAGATGCTGGACGAGTGTCAGGACAGACGTTCTTGTCAGGTTCTGGTCCACAGTCGTGTGTTTGGGACAGACCAGTGTCCGGGCAGCAGCAAGTACCTCATGGTGTGGTACAAGTGCAGACCCAGTAAGTCCCTGTCCACTCATGTGTCCACTCACCTGTCCACACACCTGTCCACACACCTGTCCACTCACCTGTCCACACACCTGTCCACTCACCTGTCCACACATCTGTCCACTCACCTGTCCACACAGCTGTCCACACAGCTGTCCACTCACCTGTCCACACAGCTGTCCATTCACCTGTCCACACACCTGTCCACACACCTGTCCACTCACCTGTCCACACACCTGTCCACTCACCTGTCCACACAGCTGTCCACTCACCTGTCCACACACCTGTCCACTCACCTGTCCACACACCTGTCCACTCACCTGTCCACTCACCTGTCCACTCACCTGTCCACACATCTGTCCACTCACCTGTCCACTCACCTGTCCACACAGCTGTCCACACAGCTGTCCACTCACCTGTCCACACAGCTGCCCATTCACCTGTCCACTCACTTGCCCATTCACCTGTCCACTCACTTGTCCACTCACCTGTCCACACACCTGTCCACTCACCTGTCCACTCAGCTGTCCACACACCTGTCCACTCACCTGTCCACTCAGCTGTCCACACACCTGTCCACTCACCTGTCCACTCACCTGTCCACTCAGCTGTCCACACACCTGTCCACTCACCTGTCCACTCAGCTGTCCACACACCTGTCCACTCACCTGTCCACTCACCTGTCCACACAGCTGTCCATTCACCTGTCCACTCACTTGCCCATTCACCTGTCCACTCACCTGTCCACACACCTGTCCACTCACCTGTCCACAGACCTGTCCACTCACCTGTCCACTCACCTGTCCACACATCTGTCCATTCACCTGTCCACACACCTGTTCTCTCACCTGTCCACTCACCTGTCCACACACCTGTCCACTCACCTGTCCACAGACCTGTCCACTCACCTGTCCACTCACCTGTCCACACATCTGTCCATTCACCTGTCCACACACCTGTTCTCTCACCTGTCCACTCACCTGTCCACTCATGTGTCCACTCACCTGTCCACACATCTGTCCATTCACCTGTCCACACACCTGTTCTTTCACCTGTACACTCACCTGTCCACACACAGCAGACAGATTCTCTGATATTTGTGATTTCATAAACAAGAATCCATCTGGACAAACTCACTGTAAGGTCCAGATTCACCCAGCCGTGGACGATCAATAACATCGCAGCGTTGACGTTTGTGCAGAAGCCAAAGTCTAAAACAGACTCAAACGAACCAAAACAAACACGACGCCACCCTCAGACGTTCTTCAGACCAATAGAAACAGAAATACAGAAATACAGACTGTTTGTTTGTGAAAAACATGCAGAGGTCAGAGCTTTGTGCATTTATGGACAGGGAACATATCTGTACTTTTCTCTCACCTGGATTTAACAAAAGTTCTTTTTTTTTTAATGGGGGAACATTATAACACGGTATAATGCTCCAAAAAGATAATTTTTGCGTGTGTCCACCAGCTCTTTAAGTGTGATGTCAGCTGTGTGTAGAATCCCTCAGTCGTCCAGGTAGAATCCACGGCAAAAGGAGAAATTCAATTTGTCAACTGGACAAAAGTTTATTTGGTTGAATACGTTTCTCAGTTCATCCAAGCTGCTTCTTCAGCTTGGATGAATGATGAGTGTAGGTTAAATTAATTCACATTTGTGTAATGTGTGGTAAATGTGAATTCGTGAAAATGTAACACATAATTGACTTGCGCATGAATACGTCAGTAAGAGGAATCGAACCCGGGACGCCCACATGAAAGACGCAGTGCTTAACCTCTCGACCAAAGTCTTTCTCTGTGCTACCTCTAGAGTTCTTCTATCTGATAATGTCGTAAAGACAGCGGCTCAAAAGAATATTTTGAAATTACTGGAAATTTGTCAAAACTGACCAAAAACGTAAGGTAACTTTTTTTTGCTGATATTGTTTTCGGATAACACAGATACTCATGCGGGAGGTGTGCGGAACTGTTTGTTTGACACTCTGTTTACTTCCGGTACGTATTCTCTGTGACACGGCCTGTTTAAGCGTCGTCTTTAGCCTGCCCCGGACCAGACTAGCCGCTGGAACCATGTTGCCCCAGTAACTCAGCGGGGACTAAGGTTAGCGAGAGTCATGGAACCGAACTCTCACCAAAACAAGCGCAAACTGTCGAATAAAGCCGGGCTTTGCGCTTAGCTGCATTCGTGGAATACCCCTCAGCTGCCCTGTTGTTTTCTTTGTTTGTTTTGAGGTTTTTAGGTTTGAGGATAGAGTTATAGACGGAGACAAATGATGTCTGAGACCTCCATTTCTGTTCAAAGAAGGATAGCCTCTTTAACTATCCTCTCAAACCAGTTCTTTTCTCTGGCCAAGATCTGGACCTCACTGTCCTCAGGCAGATATAGGCAGTGTCCACCAGCGTCTGACCAGAACTGAAGAAGCAGCTTGGATGAGCTGAGAAACGGATTCAACCAAATAATCAAATATTGGTTGAATCCGATTCAACCAAATAATCTTTTGTCCAGTTGACAAATTGAATTTCTCCTTTTGCCATTGTTTTTTTATTTATGTCGAAGTTTCATCATTGACACTGAGCTCCTTAACTAGTGATGTACTGATCCGTTTTTTTTTCAATTTCAGCTCTGATTTTGATTCTATAAACAGTACCTGATATCAGCCAATCCCTGTGCAGAGACTGAAAACAGCATTTATTTCCTAAAAACTAAAATATTATGAGACAAAATTAATCCAATCCATTAATCTTGAGCATGAATGCACGGTCATTACCAAAAAAGACAAAATGATCACTCTCAGCAAAACAAACAAACAAACAAATCAAAAAGTTGTTCTAATGTCCCTGTCTGACATTTGTCCAGACGAGTACAAGTCGAAGGTGGTGTGTGAGGAGGAGAGGATGAGGCTGAGCTGTAAGCGGGGCATGCAGATCGCCGTCTACTCCGCCATGTTCGGACGCACACAGCAGGGGGCGCTGGAGTGTCCCACCTACCACCGGAGGGCGCCATCAGTCGGTAAGTACAGGGCTCCGGACGGGGATTATAAAGGCTGTGTGGTGTGAGTGTGGTGAGTAAACAAACGTGAAGAGGAGGGAAAAAAACATGTGAGTCAGACAAGCCCACAAAAGTCTGGAAACACCCTCTCATTCTGTTGTTTGTGTTTGTATTCTTTCTACGTTTTAGATAAACACAAGATACTTTAAATATATGAAGCAAAATATATGGAGTTATGTCATAAGAAGAAAGTGAAATAGCTAATCTAAATATTTTTAAACACTGCCAGTCAAACATTTGGACTTAAACATTACATAACTTAAACTTTACTTAACATAACATAAACTTGTTTTAGATTTTAGATTTACCCTTTGCTTTCATCCCTGACACGGCACAGATGTGAAGTTAAAACCATTTCAGGAGATTTCATCAATCCACTTTAATAAACATGAACTTTCCAAAGTGCTGCACAGACAAATTCATGCAATAAAAGAAAGAAGTAAATCATAAATGAAAACAATAAATTAAAAATGTAAAAATGCATAAAGCTAAAAATGATTTTAAAAAAATGAATCAAATCAAATTAAATAAAAGACACAGAGGACGACACAACTCACGTTTTGTTAAAAGCCGGAGAGTAAAAGTGGGTCTTAAGTTGAGACTTAAAACGCTCCACTAGGGGGCGCTGTTTGGACGTGGGGTAGAGGTAAGATCGGGCCTAAAAAATCCAGCCCGACCCGACTCGGCCCGCGGGTATTAAAGCCCAGCCCGGCCCGAGCCCGACCAATTAACTTGATTTGCAGGCCCGAGCCCGAAGCAAACCCGAAATTTCATATTTTATTTGTGAGGGGCGTTTTTTTGAAACAAATGATAATATAGATGTTTGACGATCATCAATTTTGCTAGTACAGCTGTTTAAATGCCTGCTCAGCGTCGAGGTCAATGTTCCCCCTAATGTTTTATGTGTCTGAGCAAACACACTAACTCCCTGAGCGCTCCTTGGAACCCTGTGCGCGACATCCGACATGCACCCCCCCCCCGCTACACGCGGAAAGAGCAGCGCGTGCTCGCGGCTTGCGCGTGCTCGTGGCTTACACCGGTAGAAGTTTAATACGAGACACATACTTTTGTTTCTGAATACTGGACGATTCCCCCGTATTCAGATGACCCCGCGGCTGAAAAAAAAGCGGAACTCTTTCATCCCTGCGCTGCAGAGGTTTTCTTGTGCGCTGAGAATGTGTGAGCAGTGCGCAACTGCACAGGCGCGCAGCTGAGAGGGAACGTCGAGGTGCCAGTCTTTTTGCTCTCGTATGAAAGCAAAGCGCCACATTGACTACATTCAGCGAAGCCAACGCAAGTTTCTGTAGCATTTTCAACAATCAATTTGAAGCTTTTCCACACCTCACTCTTACCGGTGCGTGTTTGTCTTTTCAGTTCTCCTGTCTTTAGTTTATCCTTAACTTCTTGCTCCTCCATATTGGGGATACCAGGTCAAAATAGATGCGGACTTGCGGAGGGGAAGATTATTAAGAGCGGCTCCTGTTTAATAGTTAAATAGCAATTACCTTACAGCGCCTTCTGTTTTATCCAAATTATTTATTTTAAAACAAGTATTCCTTAGTTTAGTATCCACACATCGTTTTAGTATACATTTTTATAAACATATATTTATTTTTTTTTAAAGTCAGCGAGAGAGAAGCCCGGCCCGAGCCCGACCCGAAGCAATGATTGACATTTTAGGCCCGAACCCGACCCGAATTTCGGGGTCGGGCTCGGGCTCGGGCTTAAGATCTTACCTCTAACGTGGGGGGGCAGAGTGTTCCAGAGTTCAGGGTCGGCCACAGAGAAGACGCTGTTCCCCCAGTTTTAAGTCTCGAGCTGGAGCTGGCCCTCGGACCTCAGAGTAAATCTGGATGAGATCCGAGATGTAACGTGGGGCCAGTCCATTCAAAGCTTTAAAGGGACAGTGTGTAAGATTTTTACCCGTTAATTACTGAAATTGAAGATACCCATTCAAAAATACATTGTTTTGCAAGCCTTTTCACTTCCATCATGAAATCAAAGTATTCTTTTGGACGTAGATATAGTCACATAAAAGGGGGATCTTCCCCATGCAGAGGCAGCCATTTTGAATACGAGAGCCGCAGAAGGACATTTGGGCTCCGCCTTCGGCAAGGCTCGTGGTTTTGGGTAAACAACACAAGCATGCTGCCGGATCAGACGTCGTAATGGATCTAACACGTGTTTTGGACTAAATTGTTTTACTGGATTTTATTTGCTGGATCCTTACGGACAAATTGAGAGCAAGTTTATGGTGAAATACAGAGTTTGACCTGTGCAAAGCATTCTAAGGTAAGCTAACCTCGTTTTGTGCTTTTCCGTATAAAAGCCCCATGTGCTCGGGGAGTGTTTGTTGTGCAGGGAAATGAATTGCATAGTCAAAAAGAGGAGACTGTAAGGTTTCATTTGATGTGTAGAGTGTCATGGTACCTGATCGGGAATGTGTGTTTTCATGAGAAAAAAAAAACAAAAAAACGGGACCGCGTTTATTTATACAGTAGCGCCCGGGTGACCCTCGAGGTCTGCCGTAGCTAAAACAGAAAGTGCAATAGCACCATCCACCTATGCGCCACGAATCCTACACACTGGGGCTTTAAAAACAAACAATAAAATCTTAAAACCAATTCTAAATAAAACAGGAAGCCAGTGCACGGACCGTTCATTAAGCTCGTTGAGAGAAGGACAAGGGTTTGCAGCGCTGTCAACAAAGCAAAGGATGAACACTCTGAGGATTTAAATATAGAATACCCATCATCATCCATTTTCTTCCTCTTATCCGGGGCCGGGTCGCGGGGGCAACAGTCTAAGCAGGGACTCACCCCGGACACTTCCTCCAGCTCCTCCGGGGGGACCTCAAAGCGTTCCCAGGCCAACCGGGAGACATAGTCCCCTCCAGGGTGTCCAGGAGGCATCCGGAACAGACGCCCGAGCCACCTCAGCTGCTCCTCTCGACGTGGAGGAGCAGCAGCTCTACTCCGAGCTCCTCACCCTATCTCTAAGGGAGCGCCCAGCCACTCTGCGGAGGAAACTCATTTCAGCCTCTTGTATCCGCGATCTCGTCCTTTTGGTCATAAGTATAAAAAATATTTAGTTTAATTTCACTCTTTTCTTTGCTCTGTTCATATATCTTGCTTCTTCTGTGATCTTCTGTATAAAACATAGAAAGTAATAAAAACACTGAATGAGAAGGTGTGTCCAAATTTGTGTCCAACTAATTTTTTTTACATACACTACCATAATCGTCCAAGTATCCACTTTTTGCTTTGTGGACAGAGCTGCAAACCCTTGTCCTTCTCTCAATGGGCTTCAGGATGGCGTCTCCTGAAATGGTTTTCACTTCCATATTGCAAAGCAGCGATCAAAGCGAATGGCTAAGGCTATGTTGAGTTTTGTTTAGTACATTCCACATGTGTCCTTCATAGTTTTGATTCCTTCAGTGATCATAATCGTGGAAATAAAGAAGAACGTTAAGCGTCCAAACAAACTTATTTCCAAACGTCTTTATTCTTTTTGCTAAACATCTTTCTGTAGCTTTGACGTTTTGGCTGTGTGACTCTGTTGACGTATTGCATGTCCGGTTATGGTAGATTAGCCCTGTTCACTTCCTGACTGCAGACATTTAACCTGTGACCCGGCCCATAACTCATTTCAGCGAGTGTGAGGGACAGTGTCCAGTTTCAAAGGGCCCTGGGGGAGCGTTGTTTTGGGGTGAGGAGGGCGAGCCTGGGAGAACATCTCAAGTGGAACCAACGTCTCCCATAACCCTGGTGAACGTAAATACTCTATACCAGGGGTTTAGTCCTGTTTAAGCCCTGTTTTAGTCCTGTTTAAGCCCTGGTTTAGTCCTGGTTTAGTCCTGTTTAAGCCCTGGTTTAGTCCTGGTTTAGTCCTGGTTTAGTCCTGTTTAAGCCCTGGTTTAGTCCTGTTTTAGTCCTGGTTTAGTCCTGTTTTAGCCCTGTTTAAGTCCTGGTTTAGTCCTGTTTTAGTTCTGGTTTAGTCCTGGTTTAGTCCTGTTTAAGCCCTGGTTTAGTCCTGGTTTAGTCCTGTTTAAGCCCTGGTTTAGTCCTGGTTTAGTCCTGTTTAAGTCCTGGTTTAGTCCTGTTTTAGTTCTGGTTTAGTCCTGGTTTAGTCCTGGTTTAGTCCTGTTTAAGCCCTGGTTTAGTCCTGGTTTAGTCCTGTTTAAGTCCTGGTTTAGTCCTGTTTAAGTCCTGTTTTAGTCTTGTTTTAGTCCTGTTTAAGTTCTGGTTTAGTCCTGTTTAAGTCCTGGTTTAGACCTGTTTTAATCTTGTTTTAGTATTGTTTAAGTCCTGGTTTCGTCCTGGTTTAGCCCTGGTTTAGTCCTGTTTAAGTCCTGGTTTACTCCTGGTTTAGCCCTAGTTTAGTCCTGTTTAAGTCCTGGTTTAGTCCTGTTTTAGTCCTGTTTTAGCCCTGGTTTAGTTCTGTTTTAGTCCTGGTTTAGTTCCGCTAATGTTGACACCTGATATCTCCATTTGATGCAGAAATAATGTGATAATAATGTGACTCTCCCCGTCGCTCTGTTGTTGGATAATTTGCGTGTCTCCACGTGTATTCGCGTATGCTCTGTACGGCTTCTGATACTACGATAATAATAAAATCACTTTATTTAGACGATAGAATGTGATTTTCAACATTAAACAGTAGTACTTTCTATTCTTTCTACTTTCTATTCCCATGTGGCCTCAAATCTGTGTACTCCCTCAGTGGTCTAGGTAGGTTCCATAGTGGTCCATGGACGCACAGCTGCTAGAGTTGTCAAAACTATTGAAAATCAGATGTTAATCAATTTTGAGCAGGTATCGATACTAAAAAAAAGTCCCATTGACAGTACAGAAATGAAGCGTTCCTGAATTTCCATTAGAACGATCTTGGACCACTGAGGGATTACACAGATATAAGACCACATGGAATAGAAAAGAAAGTACTACCGTTTAATAGGGATGGGACAAGACCTCGTACCACAAGATCTCGCGAGACGAAATTGCCTCAAGATCGTGCGTGCGAGAGAAAAATGATCTTGTGAGCTTCTTATCCCCCTGAATTTACCTTTGGAGCTGGTGAGTTACACAATTTGAGAAGCTGTAGCTCCAAAAAGCAGTTGTACAAAGACCAAAGACGCCAAAGTATGACATCAAATAAATTAAAACAGTGACGCCAAAATTGTGTAATGGATCGCACTGCTGATTTATTACAAATTATGAACAAATCTCATCTTGTTTCGTCTTGTGAAAATGTCTCGTCCCACCCCTGGTATCAGAATCAGGCATTGAGTATAGGTTCTAATTTAGTATCAGATAGAAAGATAGATAGATAGATAGATAGATAGATAGATAGATAGATGTCTCTAGAAGGAGGAATTGTTTTTGGACATCAAGGACATCACAACAATACAATGCACACAAGCTTACAATCTCAAATCAACCAAAGCGACACATTACAGGGAATAAATATTGCACATTTCATACGATAAACATCTTAAAACCAAAAACACAGAAGAATTGCATTAGCCCTGCTGGCCCTAAAGTGCACCAGCTATGGCATCTTGCCCTAAAGTAGTGCTTCTCAATTATTTTTTGTGACGCCCCCCCCTAGGAAGAAGAAAAAATTTCACACCTCCCTCCCTCCATGTGACTATAAATAGTATTATTTGTCTAGAAAATTGTTATTAGTACACCTCTGCATAACATTGTATCCTTTTATTAACATTAAAAACAAAACAAAAAAACAAAGAAACTTCCAACAAAGACTGCACTGTCTTTTTGCACTGAGGACTCAAATATTAATGTGTTTTTAATGCAGCTTTGCGCACATTTGTTCACGTTTTACAGAAACAAAACTTAAAACCACATGGCTCATTTGCATAAACTAAAAGCGCTGAAAAAAACCCAAAATAAAATGCTCTCTCCTTGTGCCGCTGATGTGTCAGCTTCTGTCGGACTAAAGGACGCGACTCAGTGGAATATACGTGTTTTTCTGTGACAGAGGATGTTCTGCTGTTGGTGAGTCTGTTCTGTATATCGCGTATTTAAGGTTGCCGCCCCCTGCCCCAGAGCGACAATGAGAGTGCCACTGCCAACTACTGTTATTGATGTGAAATTACACTTAGTTCTAGTACAGTACGGCAAAAAAGCATGTTTCCCAGGGTCACACACGCCCCCCCTGGGGGGCCCGTCCCACTATTTGAGAAGCACTGCCAATGCAGTTTCTATTGCACTCTACCCCTTAAAGTGCACTTTTATATTGCACCTCTCCCTCACTGGCCTTGAGGTGCAATTAGTCATACACTTCCTTGTTTACAATGCTTTCTTCTTATTCAGAATCAAGATGGACAGTGGAATAAATTACTTTTTATACCTTATTTATTTTACATTGTGGCTCTGTACCGTTTTCCAGTACAGTTGTAGGGAGTATTATCAGTCCCTCTATGGTCTGGTGCAGTGGGTGAACAGGAGTGTCCATGATGGAGAGCAGTATGTCCAGTGTCCTCCTGTGACAAATGTTCCCACGTGACCAGCTTTACAGATCAGTTTGTCAATCCAGGATACCTGCTCTCAAATGTCGTGTAGTAAACGTAAAACACATTCACTTTAAAGTGTACGTAAATAAAGCACAGATAGTACAAATGTATACTTTAGTACATCTCTGGTTACGATTTGATTTCGACATAAGAAGTAGCCGTACACGGGCTCTTCGCTCGTCGTCCGGCGGTTCTTGGGTAGGACTGCTTCTCAGGACGCTGAAGCACACGCTGTACCTGATCCTCCATGCTTCCTGTTCACGTGGATCAGGTGTCCCTCTGACAATGGGCCCCTGAGGCTCTCTCTGTGGGGCCCCTGTCATCCCGGTGCAGGTGTAGTACAGCGCTCTGGCTCACGCAGTCGCCGAAGTGCGGTGAGTATTGTGTAAATATGATCAGGGTTAATTGGACGTCCGTTTGTCGTCGCTGTTTCGAAGTGCTGTGATGGATTTGTTTTCACCCCAAATCACATCTCCGAAGGAATATCACTCCAAAGGGTCCGTTTTACGCTATTTTCTGATCGTTTTAATGTTGTTTCCTCACCGCAAACAAACCTGGAGTTGTGTTTTGTTTTATTCACTTGTGTATTTAAACTCCACGTGCCTTCACGAGAAACATTTGGACCATTTCAACCCTGGAATTGCCAATCTCTACGGAACTGAAAAGATCTAATGTTTGTTAACGTGACTAGATCAAACTCGTGGACAGAATTCTCAGGTGGAGTTTGTTGTGGAACTGTCAGATCGCAGATTTGTTGAGCTGGTTTAAAGTTCATCTTTCTGTATTTACTGGGAATATCCATGTGAGGTTTAGGGTTAGATTTTAGGGTTAGGGTCTTCCCTTTTCCAGACAATAACACCGATAGTGACGATAAAACATTTCACCAATACATTCCATTCCAATCACAATTATTAAACAGAAAGCTTAATTTTTAAGCACACCAATTTAGTTTTCTTTTTCATGCATACACTTTACACTGGATTTTATGTATTTTTAAAATGTTGTTTTTGTACTTGATCTTTTGATCTCTTTGTCAAGACTTTTCCATAAATGAACTCCTTTCGCAGCGACGCTTTGATCCATAACCTCGGTTCTGAATCTGTTTTTTTTTAAACATTTTGGTTCCTTTTAAATTGTAGTTGTTGTTCTTGTCTCAAACAGTCTTTGAATATTTACAGGAAACACTCTGCACTTTGCTTTAACACGACTTTGAGGAGACTTAATTCAAAAATATCACACATTTTCAACACTTTAAGTTTAACAAATAATGGGTTTGTTCGCTCTCTATAATGACTTATAAATCGACTTTGAGCATCTGGAAAAGTGCTGTATAAGACTGATGCATTGTTATTATTATTATTTATGTTAGTTTTAGGATTGATTAGAATCTGAGTATTGATTTCTTAAGACCAGACAAACCTAAGTTTCACAAAACCAGAGTTGGGTAGCACTCAGTTACATGATTTACCTTTTAAAGAAGTTTCATAGTACTTCTTCTAGCAGCACTTCTACCAGAGCAGGGGTCGGCAACCCGCGGCTCCGGAGCCGCATGCGGCTCTTTGATCCCTCTGATGCGGCTCAGTACAGTGGTCCCTCGTTTATCGTGGGGGTTACGTTGTAGAAATAACCCACGAGAGGCAAAATCCGTGAAGTAGTCAGCTTTATATTGCGTGTATATATATTCGTGTATTTCACAGTTCCTCTGACTGAGGCGCCTGGCGCCGCTGCGCTGTTGCGGGTTTTGTTGGGGAGAAAACTTGCAAACATACAGCACTTCAGAGCAGTGACGGACTGGGATCATCGGCCCTGGCAATTTACACCTAGAAGCGACCCCGTAGTCTGTGGAACGGGGGGAGAGGTTCTACAGCTCTGAACCAAACACAGAACTGTAGTGAGAACGCATCCGTGCGCTCTCAGGACTGGTTGCGCCGCCTGGACTCCAGGTTCCACCAGTTCGTTCTGCGGAAACACTGCCGCTACTTCCCGATGCGCATTGACCACCCGGAGAAGTGTACGCACGGACACGTGGTCAAATCCGTAATAGAGCACAGCCTCGGCCCTTCTGTCATGTGCTCAAATGCCAGACCGCTCACTCTTCAGAGTCACACTGCTCGTGATCGAACATTTAAATAAATTTGGCAAACTGAACGCATTCTGTACAGGAGACACGGAGGAGAATGACTGACAAAGACAAAGGTCTACAGACCTTTAGCCAATCAGGATGCAGAACACAATACGTGTTGATACACTATAAAAAATCAGCGAAACAGCGATGGACCACTGTATTTAATTAAATGTATTTTATTTTAGTTTGTTCATATTCAAATGTAATTCTATGTCACAAAGGTAAAAAAAGCCGTTATATGCAGTGTTATTTCATTTTAAATTTCAAAAGGGTTTTGCGGCTCCCAGTGTTTTCTTTACTGTGTGAAACGGGTGCAAATGGCTCTTTGAGTGGTAAAGGTTGCCGACCCCTGTACCAGAGATACATTTTTAGTAACAGTACCTATTTGAGTAACAGTTGTGCTTCGTTTTCCCACTGTGAGTAAGTAAACCTTTATGTGACAAAACGGAATGATTTTGAACATTTGTGTTTCTTGCAACTCCTTAAGAACTGATTTAGTGTCTAATTTTTGTGTGTCTGTCCTTTGAACACACCAGATTTTGTGCATATTTTGTCCTTCCAATTACTCATACTTGAGCAGTAATTTCGTAGACTTGGTACTTCTGCTTGTGTAATATCATTTTGAAGTAACGTTAAGTGTTATTTGAGTTCAGTTTTTGGCCACTACACCACCTCTAAACCAAAACAAACCTTCTGTAACTCCCCGTCCCCTGTATATCGGTATAACTTGTGCGTCTCTCCGCAGATTGTCAGTCCGCCGTGGCTCTGCAGGTGCTCACGTCCCGTTGCCAGGGGAAACAGCGATGCTTAGTCCCCGCTTCCACGCACGAATTCGGGGAGCCATGTTACCCCGGGACCAGGAAGTACCTCAGCGTCATCTACACCTGCGGTAAGTACTCAGTTTTGAAGTACATGCAGTAATCCCTGTTCATCTGTGTTTCCTGAAACATCCACCAGAGGGTGCTGTTTCACTATATATGGTACTCTGGAGTGTCTAATAATAACGCAAAAACTAGTATTTAAACAGAAAAAATCACAGGAAATTACATATTTATATAAAGACAAATTGAACCATGAATCAGGAGTTTAATTTGATTTTTTTTTTTTTACAGAGAAATACCAAAAAATACAAAATCTTCTCTTATCTCCTTTCTGCTTTTGTCCCATATAAATCCTTATCATCATCATTTGTAGTACAAACAACCCCAAGAACTACAGCCGCAATGGACTGGAGACATTTCTTTGTATTTTTTAATTGCTATGGTAACAGCTGGAAAGGAGCAAACGTTGAGAGAAATCTGATAATCGCAAATAAAATACCCGGTTCTAATGTAGTTTCCTCATCACAAACAGAACTGGAGTTGTGTTTTGTTTCATTCACACGTTTAACACAACAAACCCTGCGTATTTAGGCTGAGTTCCAACTGCTCCACTGTGTTTTTAAACTCCACACACCTTCACTAGACTCATTTGACTTGATTTCCATTTTGATTAAAAGAGCCCATGACATGGTACTTCTTGATGCTTTAATATGGCGCCTTAATGGTTCCCTAATACTGTAAATGAATCCTTCTTCAAAACCAAGACTCAGTGCATGAGATATGACTCTGACTGTCTTCAGGAGGCTAAATATGTCTCTGAAACACTTTATTCTGGGCGTTGTTGCTTGAATGCAAATGAGGAGGACAGAGACAGGCCAGTGCAGCAGGTGGGGGTGTGGCCAAATACTCTGCTGTTTCCTGGATTAGCGGTGCGCTGTGTGCTGTTCCCACTTCCGTGTTTTAAGCGTGGATAAAGATATGAGACGCTTTCCCTTAAAAAAAACACATTTCCACAGAAAATAAAATTAAACCAGTGCTGTTTCAGAGGTTCGGAGGCTCGGATAAAGGACATCCGAGCCTGGAAACACTCTCACGTGTCTCCAGGCAAATAAAAAAACACATCTCGCATTTCGTAGCTAGTTTGCGGTGCAAACTCTCTGGGCGTGATTTCCAGAGACGGTGGGTAGACATCCAGACGGGGGGGGAAACCTTTCCGCGAGTGTGACGTCAGAAAGTTCCCTTGTTCAGAATCGCCCGTTTGGGCTGTCTTTTTTTCAAACACAAAAAAGGATCGCAAATGCTCAGTTTACACATTTTGCAACTTTTAGCCATGGGGGAGGGGGGCTAAACAGGGTAGCGGAGCTCACATTAACGTTCAAAAACCTCAGAAAGTGAAAATTTCATGCCATGGGAACTTTAATCAAAATGGAAATTGGATGGCTGCGACGTACACGGACTCTTTCAGCCCTGGAATTTCTACTGAACAAAATGTAAAAGGTGGCCGTCAACTCGAAAACTCCTGTTTTATGACACAACGAGGTGGAACAGAGCATTTTGAGGTTTGCTTATGTAGACTAATAATAAATAATTACTCAAACATGTGTGAATGAAATAAAACACAAACACAAAAAAATAGCAAAGCGTAATACGGGTTCTTTAAACGTTCCACGCCTCTCTGTACCTCCAGCTCTGGTCGAATGCGACTCCGTGACGCTGGCTGTGGTGGTATTTTTGGTGATGGTGCAGACATGAGCTGACTGATGTTCTGGTATCACTGTGGAGGTGGTGTTGGTGTGCGTATGTTGGGGTGTATCCTGTTTCGGTGAGCTCTGTGTGGTCGCTGTGACCCCGGTCTGGCCAGGGTCAGGTTCCTCTCTGTGGTAACATGACATGTGTTTACTCCATACAAATATTATTATCTCATCTGTGTTTTAAACGGGAACAGAGCCTACGTAGAACTTTAAAAAGATCTAAAGGTTAAACTGACAATATTACGCTATTTTCTGATCAATGTCATAATAACAAATATCAGTTGTGTTTTGTTTCATTCTTTGTCACAGTTTTGCCTAATTTTTTACATTTTATCCCCTTTCCAGCTCAACTTCTCAGTTTTTCCACTCTGTTCCGGTCTTTTTGCTGCCTTCCTGTTTTTCCCTCATTCCCTAATCATCCCAGAGTATTCTAGATAAACTCCCTCTGCCCATTCAGTGTTTTCTCGTTTGCTGACCAGTCAAGAGACACTCCCTGTAGAGCTGACCAAAAATTGATAGCACGGTATTTTTCAAAATTATATCAGTGTCACGGTATTTGACTGTATTTTTTTTTCATGTAGAAGTGGTTCCATGTCTTTGGCGAAGTGGACAGTAACAGCGTTGGTAATATCGTTCCACCGTTTGCGTTTCTTGTCGTAGGCGGTCCCCTTAGCAAACGCGTCTGAGTGGCGTTTTGTGTCGCGGCGCCAACTTGTACATTCCCCGCAGACGTGGAAGAGGATGCAGATCTTAGTTTCGTGCGTTCTTCATATTCCAGGACGTGTTTGTGACGGAGGTGGTGAAGCAGATCGCTCGTGTCGCCTCCTGCGGCGACAACTTTAGCCCGACGACATTTACAGAATACGGTTGTTCGATCGGCGTCAGATTTTTTAAAGCCGAAGTTCTTCCACACGACTGACATGGCTCCTCTTTTCGGTATAAGTTCCTCTGCGTCTGTAACATTTTCCTCGTCCATGTTGTTCACCGCTCGACACACACTGAGCTTCCACCGCTCTCACGCCACTGCAAAACAGTCCCCCTCTCAAACAATGTCCTGCAGTGCCACGTTCCGCCACTCTGTGTTCCCGATGTTTTGTACGCACACACTCACCGGGATTGGGATATATGAAAAATGCACATCATTTAAAAAAAAAACAAAAACAGTGGTATTCGGTATGAAGCGGTATTTCAATCTTAGTCAACCATACAGAACATCAATATAACAATAAACACAAATAAAAAACAATATATTTTGATATTCAACAAAAAATCTGAACCAAAGATTAAAACATATTGACAAAAAAAAACCCCGCAAAATATAACAAAATATGGGCTTGTTTTTGTGTTTATACCCAGCTTGTTCCCTATCAGAGAATTCCCAGTTTGGAGGATATTTTAGTTGATATCATAAAGACATTTATTCCTTAATTGTTTGTCAGCCTGAGTTGCCATATTATAAACATTATCTGTTGAAGGACACTTACGTTTTTCCTGTATTCTTTGTGTTGCATTTGAGTCCAGTACCTGGGCAATACACATGTTAAACACAAGTAAAACATTCTAACATGGCTTAAAACTCACAAGAGTCAATGTCCAGATTCAGTAATTGAAGAAAATGGGAAAGGAAGATTACTCCTGAACTAAACATGCCAGTTAGTTTGCTGTTTTTTTGTTTTTTTTTTAACTAATTATAACAATCTCAAGCCACTTATCCAATCAGAAAGCAGAAAACTCCTCACTTTGGGTTGCCAGATCCTATGACTAAGGCTGCATTCACTCTTGTCTTTTGTGGGGGGTCTTGGTCCTATTGTAATCCAGGTTTAGTCATGGTTTAGTCCAGGATTAGATACTGGTACATAGGGACACGCATGTCCAATAAAAGCTGGGTCCTAAGACAAAAACTGTGCAAAAGAAGAAACAGATCCCTTTTTTTTTTTTATTTAACGACACCGCAATGTGACATTTCAGAGTCAAGCCCATCTTCAGGCATGAGATTAGTCCAGGATTAGTTAAGAATTTAGTCCTACTTTAGTTCCAGTTTTGATTTGGTCTACGTGCAAGTCTGATCTCTCTGCGGAAGCCGACAGAGGCCATGTTCGTAATGATTATTTTCCACCTTAATAACGGGAAAATTAACTCGAGATCTTGAGAAAAAGGACACAATTAATTCGCGATCTTGAGAAAACAAAACTGTTATTTGGAGATCTCGAGAAAACAAAACTGTTATTTCGAGATCTCGAGAAAACAAAAAATTATTCCGTCTCAAAACATGAAACATTCTTGATGTTGTAGTTCTAACATATCGCCACTTGATGTCACTGTGGAGAGAGTTTCGAACTGTGTTTCAGCGCTCCGGCACAATCGCTTCAGCTGCTTCGGCCTCACTTTGCCCATCCCTAGTATCTCCGTCGGTAAAGACGAAACCGGGCCAGTTTTCTGCGGAGGTGCCGTGGACTAATCTTGAAATTATCCTGAATTAAAAGACGTAATGCAATCTCCCCCTGTGTCACCCCCTGATCAATATATTGCCCTATCAGCTGATTGATTATTATTCCAGACATTCTAATGACCAAAAACGCATCTATTCAGAGTGAGAAATAGCCCCGAAGTCAGCCTGTCGCAACATGGTGGTCGATGTTTCAGTTGTTTTCTCGAGATCACGGAATAATTGTGTTGTTTTCTCGAGATCTTGAATTAATGATCTCGTTATCCCGGGATAACAAGGAAGAAAAAATATTGCTTATGAATATGCCCTCTGTCGACTTCCATAGATCTCACCCTAAAACTAGTGTGTTTTGTAATATATAGCAGAAAATGGCATCTCAAACTGAATAGTGATTGTTATACTGTTTTAAACCAGAAGTACATATTATAGTTATTACAGCATTTGTACAACACCAGATTATAATTTCTCGGGCCCCCTGGTGAGTGGTGGGCCCCGTGCTTACGTTTACAGTCAGCTAAACGCTAAAGCCGCCTGGTTAATAATGTTTAATTGGGGAGCTGTTACACGAATGACATTGTTAGCACACACTTAAATACTCCAGTCGACCTACATAGCAGACACATTTTATAAGGTAATTTAGCTTGGAAATTATCTAAGATCTATTAGTGTCCATCTATGTAAACAACACACAAATCCAACACAAAACTTTATAAAACAATTGAGTCAAAGGAATATTTACATTTAAAAATCATAATTTATTTTCACATTTTACAAAATTGCTCTCTGTATACTATATTTGCTGTTCTGAAAAGTGCTAAAAATATATATATATATGAAGAAATAAAAAATGTAAATATAGCTGCAAGCAGCAATGTGGGGCCAAGCACTGAAGGTGCATGTAGGCCTCAGCATGTAGGCCGCATACAGGGTCTGACAGGGTCTGACAGGGTCTAACAGAGTCTGACAGAGTCTGACAGAGTCTGACAGGGTCTGACAGGGTCTAACAGGGTCTGACAGGGTCTAACAAGTTCTAACAGGGTTTAACAGGGTTTAACAGATCAAAGACAGACAACGCAGAAAATTCCTGAAAATTCCTGCAACTTTGACCTGCTGGTGGCACTAGACGGTTGGGGCTGGGGGCCTATAAATCACTGTGGGTAATGAGGAGACTGGCTGGAAGGTGCATGCCAAATTTCACAACTTTTTACCAGACGGTTCTAGGGGCTGCCATAGACTCCCATGGTCAGAGGAATAATGTATAATAATAATAAGAATCAGTAGAAACACTATGGTGCCTAGCACCTTCGATGCTTGGCCCTAAATATAGTTTGACAAATTGGCCCATTATTTTTGAATATTATTATTTTATGGTACCACTTTATAATGACTACACCTACACCTATGACTACATAGAAAGACGTGTCCTTACAGTCAGCGGGCTTACATCTCCATAAACCTGGCTCTTATTTGGCCTGGAGGAGGGCTTTCTTCTGCTTGTTTCCATGGAAATATTGTTCCTTTAATGAGGCTAATTGAAAGTGTCGTTATTATAAAATGTTACCAAACTGACCATCTCTTTTAATACCCAAAAACAAGCAATGAATAAAATAAATTAGAATGTTCTTACCATTTCCAGTCAGATGTTTATTTATTATTATTATTATTATTATTATTATTATTATTTATTCTTATTCCAGTTCTTTGTTTGTCCCTCCACTCGATACCCCCCTCTTGTCCTCACACAGCCCCAGGGACGAAGCACTTCTCTGGGATAATGTTGCACTAAATGAAGGGTAGAGCTCCAGCACTCGCTCCTCTGTCACGCTTCAACAACAGCCAATCCCAAAGGAGGAAGTGCCCGTGCTCTGTTTGGGAATAGTGCCCACAACCACTTCATCAGGCCAAATACAAGACGCCTTTTCATATATTAAGCATTTTCATTTTTCAGAAAGAACAGAAATCCCATGCAGCCTGCTCTCCAGTAGAATCATGAATGGGATATTGTGGCCAAAAGAAAAAAAAATAAGGGTAGAATAAAATCACAATTTTAAGTGATGGGGGCTCTCAGTTCAACAGAAAGTCTTACCCTTTCCCCTTTATCTACGTCTTTGTCTTGCCCCTTGATACTGAGCTGAGAGGGCTCGGGGTACGAAAAAAAAAAAATTCAAACATCTTTTTTCAGAGTTAAAAAAATTCAAAATAATAAATCAAATTCTGAATAAAAACAATTTAAACATATTTTTTCGAGTTAAAAAAATAAATAAATAAATTCTGAATAAAAACAATTCAAACATCTTTTTTCAATGTTCCCCTTAGAAATGGGACGCCACTCGATTACCGTTGCGTCATCGTCCCTCGCCATGTCATTGGTTATCGGGTAGCTCAGCTCGACAAAAACTAGCTTGTTTATACGAGAAAGTTCGATGAAAACGATAACGTCGGCTAAACAGACGCCGTGACAACAGTTCACTAAAAGTAACGTAGAACATAAGCGTCATAATTGTAAACCTGCTAAACTGTTAATCAATAATTACAACTGCTGAAAATACATTTATGAGACTGGGGCTGGTCGATGTGACGCCGCCATCCTGATCCCAAAACCTGCCTGAGCTTGTAGGCGTACCCCTTCGTTTCAAGTCTGGTCGAGAGCTTACTTCGTTTCAAGGGGTATGTAGCCCGAGGTCGTGGCCCAAGCCCTTGATCAAAATTAGAATCGGGACACCCCTTGCCCTCACATGAACGAGCAAAACCAAGAGGTAGGGGTAAGACGAAGGGGTAAGACGGAGAAATGGGATGCCACCTCATAAGTCAAGGGACCTGTTTCTATTATTGCTAGTTGTTTTAGGCATTACTGTTATGTCAGACTTCTCTCTGGCTTCTGAAAGTTGTGTAAAGCTGCACTATGTAACTTTTCTTGGGGTCCATCACCTGCTTGTTTCTATGGATATGCCGTTGCTCAGCCTGGAATGTTCCACAGTGTGACATTAAACAGCTCTACCTTACATTTATTCAATTACAGGTGGTTTTACAGCTCAAAAATACCTAGAAAAATAGACATTCTGACTGTGAGATCTGACCTGTAACTTGGTCTGGTTTGGTCTCCATGGGGATAGAAAGGTTTGTTACCATACTGTGAAACATTCCAGACAAAGCAATAACATCTCCATGGAGAAAAGCATTTGGCGGACCCTCCACCACTTATAAACTCATCAAGGTGATTGATTAGGATGTGGAACTCTGCAAACCGTTTAAAATGAACTAGCTAGGACACGCTGGAGGGACTATGTCTCTCGTCTGGCCTGGGAACGCCTTGGGGTCCCCCTGGAGGAGATAGAGGAAGTGTCCGGGGTGAAGGAAGTCTGGAAGTCCCTGCTTAGACTGTTGATCCCGCGACCCGGCCCCGGATAAGAGGAAGAAGATGGATATCTCTGTTTTTTATGTTTTATAGACATGAAAAACATCTTCTGGTACAGCACTATTAATACTAAATACCAAAATTAGCATAATATGTCTTTAAAAACACAGAGAAGTAATTCCTGGTCTCAGTAAGTCATAAAAAGATCCACAATGTGCATACAGATTGTAGAAACAATGTCAGACTTCTCCGAATGGTCTAAACCAGGTCTAAACCAGGTCTAAACTAGGTCTAAAACAGGATTAAACCATGACTAAACTAGGTCTAAACCAGGTCTAAACCAGGACTAAACTAGGTCTAAACCAGGTCTAAAACAGGACTAAACCAGGTCTGAACCAGGACTAAACCAGGTATAAACCAGGTCTAAACCAGGTCTAAACCAGGACTAAACCCAGTCTAAACCAGGACTAAACCAGGTCTAAACCAGGTCTAAAACAGGACTAAACCAGGTCTGAACCAGGTCTAAAACAGGACTAAACCAGGTTCTACTAGATCTAAACCAGGTCTAAAACGGGTCTAAAACAGGTCTAAAACAGGACTAAACCAGGTCTAAAACAGGATTAAACCTGGTCTAAATCAGGACTAAACCAGGACTAAACCAGGTCTAAAACAGGTCTAAACCAGGTCTAAAACAGGACTAAACCAGGTCTAAACCAGGACCAAACCAGGTCTGAATCAGGTCTAAACCAGGACTAAACCAGGTCTTAACCAGGTCTAAACCAGGACTAAACCAGGACTAAACCAGGTCTTAACCAGGTCTAAACCAGGCCTACATGGTAATGGCATTCCCATATTGACCGTATCAGTAGGACAGTTATCCAGAGGCCAGTTCTGAGGTTAACCCGAGTGGAAAGCCCGTCTTAAACATGGCCGCGGTGTAACGAGTCTGCAGACCGATCTGTGTTTGAGCAGGGAAAGAAAAACACGCTCCGGCCTCTGCTAATGTCATCTGCTGAGTACTCGGAAATTCTATGATTGCACTGGTTTGTAATGGCTGCTCTTTTGTCTCTGGCGGAGGGTCTTTGTTGTGCGTTTTTGGCTGGAGTATTTCATGTACGGCCACTTGACGACAGCGCCATCTGCAGTCCCACTTCTTCATGACTGTGTGAGGTGTGAGAGAGTTGGTACACCCCCTTTCAGCAACTAAAATTCTGAATAAAAACACTTCAAACATCTTTTTTCAGAGTTAAAAAATTCTAAATAATCACAAAAAGTCTGAATAAAAACACTTCAGACATATTTTTTGAGTTAAAAAATTCAAAATAACTAAAATTCTGAATAAAAACAATTCAAACATCTTTTTACAGAGTTAAAAAAGTCGAAATAATAAATAAAATTCTGAATAAAAACAATTCAAACATCTTTTTTCAGAGTTAAAGATCCCATGACATGGTACTTCTTGATGCTTTTATATGGCGCCTTAATGGTTCCCTAATACTGTAAATGAATCCTTCTTCAAAATCAACACTCAGTGCATGAGATATGACTCTGACTGTCTTCAGGAGGCTAAATATGTCTCTGAAACACTTTATTCTGGGCGTTGTTGCTTGAATGCAAATGAGGACAGAGACAGGCCAGTGCGGCGGGTGGGGGTGTGGCCAAATACTCCGCTGTTTCCTGGATTAGCGGTGCGGTGTGCACTGTCACCCACTTCCGTGTTTTAAGAGCGGAGGAAGATATGAGACGCTTTCCCTTAAAAAAAAACACATTTCCACAGAAAATAAAAGTAAACCACTGCTGTTTCAGAGGTTCTGAGGCTCGGATAAAGGACATCCGAGCTTGGAAACACTCTCACGTGTCTCCAGGCAAATAAAAAAACGCATCTTGCATTGCGTAGCTCGTTTGCGGTCCAAACTCTATGGCCATGAGTTCCATAGACACTGGGTAGACATCCAGACGGGGGGTGGAACTGCATTTGCATTTTTCCCTGAGTGTGACGTCAGAAATTTCCCTTGTTCAAAATCGCCCGTTTGGGCTGTCTTTTTTTCAAATGCGGAAAAGGACCGCAAATGCTCAGTTTACACATTTCGCAACTTTTAGCCATGGGGGGGGGGGGCCTAAACAGGGTAGGGGAGCTCACATTAACGTTCAAAAACCTCAGAAAGTGAAAATTTCATGCCATGGGACCTTTAAAAAAAAACATCAAAATAATAAATAAAATTCTGAATAAAAATAATTCAAACATCTTTTTTCAGAGCTAAAAATTCTAAATAATAAATAAAATTCTGAATAAAAACA
>JAVJIX010000177.1:0-82500 GCA_036785185.1 Paratrypauchen microcephalus
TTAAACATATTTTTTCAATGTTCCCCTAAGAAATGGGACGCCACTCGATTACCGTTGCGTCATCGTCCCTCGCCATGTCATTGGTTATCGGGTAGCTCAGCTCGACAAAAACTAGCTTGTTTATACGAGAAAGTTCGATGAAAACGATAACGTCGGCTAAACAGACGCCGCGACAACAGTTCACTAAAAGTAACGTAGAACATAAGCGTCATAATTGTAAACCTGCTAAACTGTTAATCGATAATTACAACTGCTGAAAATACATTTATGAGACTCCTCGGCTGGTCGATGTGACGCCGCCATCCTGATCCCAAAACCTGCCTGAGCTTGTAGGCGTACCCCTTCGTTTCAAGTCTGGTCGAGAGCTTACTTCGTTTCAAGGGGTATGTAGCCCGAGGTCGTGGCCCAAGCCCTTGATCAAAATTAGAATCGGGACACCCCTTGCCCTCACATGAACGAGCAAAACCAAGAGGTAGGGGTAAGACGAAGGGGTAAGACGGAGAAATGGGATGCCACCTCATAAGTCAAGGGACCTGTTTCTATTATTGCTAGTTGTTTTAGGCATTACTGTTATGTCAGACTTCTCTCTGGCTTCTGAAAGTTGTGTAAAGCTGCACTATGTAACTTTTCTTGGGGTCCATCACCTGCTTGATTCTATGGATATGCCGTTGCTCATGTTCCACATGAGTGTTCTGGAATGTTCCACAGTGTGACATTAAACAGCTCTACCTTACATTTATTCAATTACAGGTGGTTTTACAGCTCAAAAATACCTAGAAAAACAGACATTCTGACTGTGAGATCTGACCTGTAACTTGGTCTGGTTTGGTCTCCATGGGGATAGAAAGGTTTGTTACCATACTGTGAAACATTCCAGACAAAGCAATAACATCTCCATGGAGAAAAGCATTTGGTGGACCCTCCACCACTTATAAACTCATCAAGGTGATTGATTAGGATGTGGAACTCTGCAAACCGTTTAAAATGAACTAGGTAGGACACGCTGGAGGGACTATGTCTCTCGTCTGGCCTGGGAACGCCTTGGGGTCCCCCTGGACGAGATAGAGGAAGTGTCCGGGGTGAAGGAAGTCTGGAAGTCCCTGCTTAGACTGTTGCCCCCGCGACCCGGCCCCGGATAAGAGGAAGAAGATGGATGGATAGCTCTGTTTTTTATGTTTTATAGACATGAAAAACATCTTCTGGTACAGCACTATTAATACTAAATACCAAAAATAGCATAATATGTCTTTAAAAACACAGAGAAGTAGTTCCTGGTCTCAATAAGTCATAAAAAGATGTGTGCAAAATGTGCATACAGATTGTAGAAACAATGTCAGACTTCTCCGAATGGTCTAAACCAGGTCTAAACCAGGTCTAAACTAGGTCTAAAACAGGATTAAACCATGACTAAACTAGGTCTAAACCAGGTCTAAACTAGGTCTAAACCAGGTCTAAACCAGGACTAAACTAGGTCTAAACCAGGTCTAAAAGAGGACTAAACCAGGTCTGAACCAGGACTAAACCAGGTCTAAACCAGGTCTAAAACAGGACTAAACCCAATCTAAACCAGGACTAAACCAGGTCTAAACCAGGTCTAAAACAGGACTAAACCAGGTCTGAACCAGGTCTAAAACAGGACTAAACCAGGTTCTACTAGGTCTAAACCAGGTCTAAAACGGGTCTAAACCAGGTCTAAAACAGGACTAAACCAGGTCTAAAACAGGATTAAACCTGGTCTAAACCAGGACTAAACCAGGACTAAACCAGGTCTAAACCAGGTCTAAACCAGGTCTAAAACAGGACTAAACCAGGTCTAAACCAGGACCAAACCAGGTCTGAATCAGGTTTAAACCAGGTCTAAACCAGGACTAAACCAGGTCTTAACCAGGTCTAAACCAGGCCTACATGGTAATGGCATTCCCATATTGACCGTATCAGTAGGACAGTTATCCAGAGGCCAGTTCTGAGGTTAACCCGAGTGGAAAGCCCGTCTTAAACATGGCCGCGGTGTAACGAGTCTGCAGACCGATCTGTGTTTGAGCAGGGAAAGAAAAACACGCTCCGGCCTCTGCTAATGTCATCTGCTGAGTACTTGGAAATTCTATGATCGCACTGGTTTGTAATGGCTGCTCTTTTGTCTCTGGCGGAGGGTCTTTGTTGTGCGTTTTTGGCTGGAGTATTTCATGTACGGCCACTTGGCGCACGAGGACGACAGCGCCATCTGCAGTCCCACTTCTTCATGACTGTGTGAGGTGTGAGAGAGTTGGTACACCCCCTTTCAGCAACTAAAATTCTGAATAAAAACACTTCAAACATCTTTTTTCAGAGTTAAAAAATTCAAAATAATCACAAAAAGTCTGAATAAAAACACTTCAAACATCTTTTTTGAGTTAAAAAAGTCAAAATAATAAATAAAATTCTGAATAAAAACAATTCAAACATCTTTATTCAGAGTTAAAGATCCCATGACATGGTACTTCTTGATGCTTTTATATGGCGCCTTAATGGTTCCCTAATACTGTAAATGAATCCT
This sequence comes from Paratrypauchen microcephalus, assembly GCA_036785185.1. NCBI lineage: Eukaryota > Metazoa > Chordata > Actinopteri > Gobiiformes > Gobiidae > Paratrypauchen > Paratrypauchen microcephalus. Next base: position 2,534 of record JAVJIX010000177.1, read on the forward strand.
TCTTCAAAATCGAGACTCAGTGCATGAGAGAGCCTCATGAACACAGTCAGAGTCATAAATATGTCTCTGAAACACTTTATTCTGGGCGTTGTTGCTTGAATGCAAATGAGGACAGAGACAGGCCAGTGCGGCGGGTGGGGGTGTGGCCAAATACTCCGCTGTTTCCTGGATTAGCGGTGCGGTGTGCACTGTCACCCACTTCCGTGTTTTAAGAGCGGAGGAAGATATGAGACGCTTTCCCTTAAAAAAAAAACACATTTCCACAGAAAATAAAAGTAAACCACTGCTGTTTCAGAGGTTCTGAGGCTTGGATAAAGGACATCCGAGCTTGGAAACACTCTCACGTGTCTACAGGCAAATAAAAAAACGCATCTTGCATTGCGTAGCTCGTTTGCGGTCCAAACTCTGTGGCTATGAGTTCCATAGACACTGGGTAGACATCCAGACGGGGGGTGGAACGAGTGTGACGGCAGAAATTTCCCTTGTTCAAAATCTCCCGTTTGGGCTGTCTTTTTTTCAAATGCGGAAAAGGACCGCAAATGCTCAGTTTACACATTTCGCAACTTTTAGCCATGGGGGGGGGGGGCCTAAACAGGGTAGGGGAGCTCACATTAACGTTCAAAAACCTCAGAAAGTGAAAATTTCATGCCATGGGACCTTTAAAAAAAAACATCAAAATAATAAATAAAATTCTGAATAAAAATAATTCAAACATCTTTTTTCAGAGCTAAAAATTCTAAATAATAAATAAAATTCTGAATAAAAACATTTCAAACATGTTTTTCTAGAGTAAAAAAATTCTAAATAATAAAATTCTAAATAAAAACAATTCAGACATCTTTTTTCAGAGTTAAAAAATTCAAAGTAACAAATTTAAAATTCAAAATCTGATGGAACAAATGGTCTTCCATATTGCAGTGAAGTCAGCAGAAAGTATGTCGTCTCCCGGTTTGAGACCTCCATACCTCACAGTGGGCGAATAGTTAGCCCTGCGCCTGGCTCCTGACTCCACCTGACCCCACCTGACCCCTCCTGACCCCACCTGACCCCGTCATGCTAGCACGGCTTAGTGTAGCCGCGGGTGCTGGAGCTAATGCCCATATAAGGCCGTGCACTGCGGATTACATCACACTCTAAAAACATTACAACAGCGGTAATTAAAGGTAAGAGTAGAGTGTAGAGTGCGCGTGTGTGTGTGTGTGTGTGTGTGTGTGTGTGTGTGTGAGTGTGTGTGTGCATGTGTGTGTGTGTGTGTGTGTGTGAGTGTGTGTGTGTGTGTTAGCAGTGCCAGGTTCAAAAATGTGTGTTTAGGCTGGTATTCTTATTCAAAGGCAAATGGCAAAAGGAGAAATTCAATTTAGACTAGGTCTAAACTAGGTCTAAACTAGGTCTAAACCAGGTTTAAACCAAGTCTAAACTAGGTCTAAACCAGGTTTAAACCAGGTCTAAACCAGGTTTAAACCAAGTCTAAACCAAGTCTAAACTAGGTCTAAACCAGGTCTAAACCAGGTCTAAACCAAGTCTAAACCAAGTCTAAACCAAGTCTAAACTAGGTCTAAACTAGGTCTAAACCAGGTCTAAACCAAGTCTAAACTAGGTCTAAACCAGGTCTAAACTAGGTCTAAACCAAGTCTAAACTAGGTCTAAACTAGGTCTAAACCAGGTCTAAACCAAGTCTAAACCAGGTCTAAAACAGGACTAAAACAGGACTAAAACAAGGTCTAAACCAGGACTAAACCAGGTCTAAACACGGTCTAAAACGGGACTAAACACGGTCTAAACCAGGTCTAAACCAGGTCTAAAACAGGTCTAAACCAGGTCTAAAACAGGACTAAACCAGGTCTGAACCAGGACTAAACCAGGTCTGAACCAGGTCTAAAACAGGACTAAACCAGGTCTGAACCAGGACTAAACCAGGTCTGAACCAGGTCTAAAACAGGATTAAACCCGGTCTAAACCACGTCTAAACCAGGTATAAACTAGGTCTAAAACAGGACTAAACCAGGACTAAACTAGGTATAAACCAGGTCTAAAACAGGACTAAACCAGGTCTGAACCAGGACTAAACCAGGTCTGAACCAGGTCTAAACCAGGTATAAACTAGGTCTAAAACAGGACTAAACCAGGACTAAACTAGGTATAAACTAGGTCTAAAAGAGGACTAAACCAGGTCTGAACCAGGTCTAAAACAGGACTAAACCAGATCTGAACCAGGTCTAAACCAGGTATAAACTAGGTCTAAAACAGGACTAAACTAGGTATAAACTAGGTCTAAAAGAGGACTAAACCAGGTCAAAACCAGGATTAAACCAGGTCTAAACCAGGTCTAAAACAGGACTAAACCTGGCAAAAGGCTAAAATGGCAAAACGAGAAATTCAGTTTGTCAGCTGGACAAAAGCTGCTTCTTCAGTTCTGGTCAGACGCTGGTGGACACTGCCTATATCTGCCTGAAGGGGGCGCTAACTACAATGAAATGACTATGAAAATATCGCACCTATTTGTTTCCAGTTTCTGTTATTTAGGTGAGCCTATGGGAGTAAGGGGGGAGAAGGGCAAATGGATTTTTACAGCTTTTAACCTTCTTTACCCTCTCAATTGCATATCTGTTATGTTTAGGGCTGTCAGTTTAATGTGTTAATTAGATTAATTAATTACAATGCAAATTAACACGTTATGAAATTTAACGCAATTAATTATGAGCGGCAATTCAATGCGCATTTTAAATTTGGTGTGCGGCGAGCAAATCACTGCCAGGGCCTTTGAACGGCAAGTTTATTTATAAAAAGAACGAAGACGGGACGATCAACAAGAACGCCGCGATCTGGAGCTTTTGTCAAAAATAATTTTCCGATCACCGAAGCTGCTCCAGCCTGATGGATCAATTGAACGTCTGGACAAGTTCTATTGTTACTGGTGATAGTGCACACTTCACCAAACCAACAAATCACCAAACCACGCTCGCAGAATTTGGGAAACGATTGAGCAAAGCGACCGCAGAAAAACTGACAAACTCAATCGCAACGTGGGTTCACTCGCTCATTCACAATCTCTCTCTCTCACACTCTTAAAATGCGATTAATTAGATTAATTAATTACAAATCCTGTAGTTAATTCTGAATAAAACAATTCAATTCAAACATCTTTTGTCAGTTAAAAAATGTAAAATAATAAATAAAAGTCTGAATAAAAACAATTCAAATATCTTTTTTCAGAGTTATATAATTCAAAATAATAAATAAAATTCTGAATAAAAACAATTAAAATTCAAACGTCTTTATTCAGAGTTAAAAAATTCTAAATAATAAATAAAATTCTGAATAAAAACTATTCAAACATGTTTTTTCAGAGTTAAATATGTCAAAATAATAACTGACAAACTCAATCGCAAAGTGGGTTCACTCACTCACAATCTCTCTCACACACTCTTAAAATGCGATTAATTAGATTAATTCATTACAAATCCTGCAATTATTACTTGCATAACTCCACTGTATGGTCCTATTGTGCAATATCGTTTATCCAACGTGCAATATTGTTTTTTCAATACTCCCCCTGTCACCGTTTTATTATTATTAATTATTCGAATTATTACTTATTTTATTATAATTATTACCTATCTTTATGCCATTCTTGCCTGCATGCACTTGTCTTTCTTGTTCAAACTGTCCCTACCTGGAGCTACTGTGACAAGTACATTTTTCCGGCGTGAGATCAATAAAGTCTGATCTTATCTTATCTTAATTAATTAGATTAAAGGTCCCATGACATGAAATTTTCACTTTCTGAGGTTTTTGAACGTTAATGTGAGCTCCCCTACCCTGTTTAGCCCCCCCCCCCATGGTTAAAAGTTGTGAAATGTCTAAACTGAGCATTTGCGATCCTTTTCTGCGTTACAAAAAATCGGAGCTCAAACGGGCGATTTTGAACAAGGCACCTGATTGACGTCAGATCGAAAAAAGAAATGCAAATGCAGTTCCATCCCCGTCTGTCTGAACTCAGCGTCTCTGTAAATCACGCCCAGAGAGTTTGGACTGCGAATGCGCTAGGCAATGCGAAATGCGTTTTTTTATTTGCCTGGAGGCACGTCCGAGTGTTTCTAGGCTCGGAAGTCCTTTATCTGAGCCTCTGGACCTTTGAACAGCAGTGGTTTAATTTTATTTTCTGTGGAAATGTGTTTATTTTTCAATGGAACGCTTCAAATCTCTCCCCCCGTGCAAAAACACGGCACGGAAATGGATCAGCTGAGGGCTGACAGTGGAGAGCGGAGAGTTTGGCCACGCCCCCACCCTCTACTATAGGCCAGCTCTTTTCTCCTCATTTGCATTCAAGCAACAACGCCCAGAATAAAGTGTTTGAGAGAGATATTTATGACTCTTTCTCATCTTATCTCTGTTTCTCATGCACTGAGTGTTGATTTTGAAGAAGGATTCATTTACAGTATTAGGGAACCATTAAGGAGCCATATAAAAGCATCAAGAAGTACCATGTCATGGGATCTTTAATTTTTTTAATTGCCTCACAGCACTAGCTATGTTTATAGAGGGCATGTTATGGGAAAATCTTTTATAAGTAGTTGCATTTGAGTGTGAAAAAGGTGCACTGCACAACCACAAAGTTCATCAAAGTTGCTTGTCTTTACGGCGATCGCTTTAGAATGAGCTGCACATGTCGCTTTATAAATAGTGTTTATTGATTGATTGATTTTTGCACGTGTCTTTTTTTAATTTTGGGTGTGTAAAATGGACTTGTTCAGACTGGAGTTTCCTAATAGATAAGATTAAAGATAGACCTGTGTGTTATGTGTGTGTGGGTTTGTCCTGTGTCACCTGAAACAACATTGATTGTGAAAAAATAATTCCACTTTTGTTTACTTATACTGACAGAGAACATACTGAACTGTGTGCCAGATTTTGTTTCATGTGGATAGGTCCAGAAATTACAGAGATATGAACATAAACCAGGTCAACAAATCTGCAATCTGACAGGTACACAAATAAAAATTCTAACAAGGCTGTGACAAAAAGAACACAGAATGGACCAGAACCTCCTGTGGTCCCCTGCTGTCCAGGCTGCTGCTGTTGTGTTGCTTTAGAAACACGGAGAAACCCACAGGACAATACACTTCCTCACACAATCACATCTGTGTTGAACCATAAACAGACCTGAGCTTTAGGAGCTCACGGCAGTAAACACACGAGAACACAGAACTGATAAGGAACTAAACATGAGTAAGCTGAGGTTTCCAATACTAAAGCGGAGCGGTATGACCAAAACTTTATATACTGTACCTAAACCAGGACTAAACCTGGACTAAACCAGGACAAGACCAGGACTAGACCAGGACTAAACCAGGACTAGACCAGGACTAGACCAGGACTAAACCAGGACAAGACCAGGACTGGACTAGACCGGGACTAGACCAGGACTAGACCAGGACTAGACCAGGACTAGACCAGGACTAGACCAGGACTAGACCAGGACTAAACCAGGACAAGACCAGGACTGGACTAGACCGGGACTAGACCAGGACTAGACCAGGACTAGACCAGGACTAGACCAGGACTAGACCAGGACTAAACCTGGACTAGACCAGGACTAGACCAGGACTAGACCAGGACTAAACCTGGACTAGACCAGGACTAGACCAGGACTAGACCAGGACTAGACCAGGACTAGACCAGGACTAGACCAGGACTAGACCAGGACTAAACCTGGACTAGACCAGGACTAAACCAGGGCTAGACCAGGACTAAACCTGGACTAGACCAGGACTAAACCAGGACTAGACCAGGACTAGACCAGGACTAGACCAGGACTAAACCAGGACTAGACCAGGACTAGACCAGGACTAGACCAGGACTAAACCTGGACTAGACCAGGACTAAACCAGGACTAGACCAGGACTAGACCAGGACTAGACCAGGACTAGACCAGGACTAAACCTGGACTAGACCAGGACTAAACCAGGACTAGACCAGGACTAGACCAGGACTAGACCAGGACTAGACCAGGACTAGACCAGGACTAAACCAGGACTAGACCAGGACTAAACCAGGACTAGACCAGGACTAGACCAGGACTAGACCAGGACTAGACCAGGACTAGACCAGGACTAAACCAGGACTAAACCAGGACTAAACCAGGACAAGACCAGGACAAGACCAGGACTAGACCAGGACTAGACCAGGACTAAACCAGGACAAGATCATGACTAGACCAGGACTAGACCAGGACTAAACCAGGACAAGACCAGGACTAGACCAGGACTAGACCAGGACTAAACCAGGACAAGACCAGGACTAGACCAGGACTAGACCAGGACTAGACCAGGACTAAACCAGGACAAGATCATGACTAGACCAGGACTAGACCAGGACTAAACCAGGACAAGACCAGGACTAGACCAGGACTAGACCAGGACTAAACCAGGACAAGACCAGGACTAGACCAGGACTAGACCAGGACTAAACCAGGACTAGACCAGGACCAGATCAGGACTGGACTAGACCAGGACTGGACTAGACCAGGACTAAACCAGGACTAGACCAGGACTAGGCCAGGACTAAACCAGGACTAGACCAGGACTAGACCAGGACTAAACCAGGACTGGACTAGACCAGGACTAGACCGGGACTAAACCAGGACTAGACCAGGACTAGACCAGGACTAAACCAGGACAAGACCAGAACGAGACCAGGAATAGACCAGGACTGGACTAGACCAGGACTAGACCAGGACTAAACCAGGACTGGACTAGACCAGGACTAGACCGGGACTAAACCAGGACTAGACCAGGACTAGACCAGGACTAAACCAGGACAAGACCAGGACTAGACCAGGACTAAACCAGGACTAAACCAGGACTAGAGAATGAGGGCCACACTTAATGACATCAGCAGGTGACAAGTGTGAAGTGACGAGAATTAGAATTAGATGGACGGTTTATGGCGGATTATCCAAACGTGTGAATGAAACAAAAAAAGAAAACTGCAAGTGTAGTTCGCACACACAAACAGCAGGGGGCTCTGGATCAATTCTTCCACTGACCCCAAGGTTGGCGGTTTGACTGCAGCTCCTGACCTGAGCAAAGTTGATGGAGCGGTCAGATGCACTGGCCCACGGGTTGAAATACTCTTGTTGTTTCCTTGGGCAAGACACCTAACCAGCCTCATGCTCAGTGTCTGTGGTTTCTTGCTGCAATGAGCTTTGAGCGTCCAGTGGCTTAAATCATGCGTGAAGTATCTGAAGAGACTCCTAAACATTTATCCTTTTGAAATTCTTCGCTGAAAGACACCAGGACCTGCCGAGGCAATCAAACAAATTGACTGTTGGACGAGTTACAACGGCAGAACAAGCTGAAAAATCAAACTTGAGTCAAATCCAGCTGAGAGAAAAGCACAGATTCTTCTCTCTCTACAAACATGAAACTGACTGAAGAACACCAGGCTGTGTCACCATGTTTGTTTTGGTTCTCTTGGGCTCTTCACCAAACCACAACACCACAACCCTGCTCTGCGATTGGTCCATTCACTGGTGAATGGAAATACTGATATATGGTATCATTTAATGTGATGATACAGTATTGATATTGTGGGCTGGATAAATATAGAGTAATTTTTTCGTGTATTTTGTTAAATTATTTTGTTGCAGTGCTACAGTTTTGTTGCTTGTTTAGAAGAAGAAAACTTGTTTATGCAGCACATTTGACATTTTCACTGTTTTGATGATTAAAATGGACGTTTTTCATATGTACTTTAAACAAGAAATGGTTTAACAAACACTTTTAGTATCACAGCCACGATTTATCTGTTATATTTTATTGAACTGTATAACCACACTGACACTGCTGCTTAAATGACACTTAAATGCTTAAATGACACTGACACTGCTGCTTAAATGACTCTTAAATGACACTGACACTGCTGCTTAAATGACTCATAAATGACACCGACACTGCTGCTTAAATGACTGTTAAATGACACTGACACTGCTGCTTAAATGACTCATAAATGACACTGCTGCTTAAATGACTCATAAATGACACTGCTGCTTAAATGACTCATAAATGACATATACATTGCTGCTTAAATGCCACTGACACTGCTGCTTAAATGACTCTTAAATGCCACTGACACTGCTGCTTAAATGACACATAAATGACACTGCTGCTTAAATGACTCACAAATGACACTGCTGCTTAAATGACCCATAAATGCCATTGACACTGCTGCTTAAATGACTCATAAATGACAGACATTGCTGCTTAAATGACCCATAAATGACAATGACACTGCTGCTTAAATTACTAAAATGACACTGCTACTTTTGCTACGGGTATATGTGATGTTTTAGTCATGGTGTTTATTGTCTTGTTTATCACATGTTTTATGTTCACTGTGGGCCTAGGGGGCGCTGCAATTTCAAATCCTGTGTGTGCGACCTGTACATGTGGTTTTTGACAGTAAAGCTGACTTTGAACTTTGAAATCAAATTGAAATATATCGAATGGAAAGTACAGCGTATAAAGATATGTATTGTATTGTGGCGAATTCTTAATGACACCCAGCCGTAGTTGTGTTGTGACAGTGGGATTTTGTGAATTCACCAATACTGAAAGACTTCATTTTACTGCACAAGGTTATAGTGGAGGTAGAACAGCGCTGTACGTGTGATCATTCATCCTCTTGTTTTCTAACAGATCCAGAAAGTCAGTTTAGGACAATACGTAAAAAGAAGGACTCTGGTCAAACTCGTGTCTTGTTTAGGTGAGCTGTCCCGTAGTCTGGATGTGTAATGTGGCCTGGTGGATGGGGGTTGTGTTAATGCTTTCCAGTCTGCAGTGGTTTCAGTTTTCTCCTGCTCCCAAACGAGGAGGAGGAGGAGGAGTTGAAGGAGGAGGACGACATCTATTACGTCTTTTTCTGATCCGTTATAATGTAGTTTTCTCATCACAAACAGACCTGGAGTTGTGTTTTGTTTTGTTTCCGTCACACATATTTAACACACAAATCCTGCATATTTACACCGAGTTCTTCACTCAAACCAAAAACACCTTGTGATGTCATCATTTGGTGATACAGGAAGTGCTCCACAGTGTTTTTAAACTCCACACACATTCACTAGAATCATTTGGATCATTTCAGCCCTGGAATTGCCGATCTCTGCTAAACTAAAGGTAAAGGGTAACTCTAAACTTGGAAAGTACCTCTTAATGACATCACAAAGTGGAACAGCACACGTAGACAGAGAAATAATAAAGAGTTACTCAAACATGTGAATGAAAAACACAACTCCAGGTCTGTTTTTGAGGAGGAAACATTATAACACGACTTAAATCTCACAAGTATAGTTTTTTATTTGTTTGTTTGTTTGTTTTAGTCCTAGTTTAGTCCTGGTTATAGTCCTAGTTTAGTCCTGGTTATAGTCCTAGTTTTAGTCCTAAATTTGTCGTGGTTTAGTGTTGGATTAGTGTTGGATTAGTGCTGGTTTATTATTGGTTTACTCCTGGTATAGTCCTGGGTTTAGTCCTAGTTTAGTTAGTTTAGTCCTGTTTTAGTCCTGTTTTAGTCCTGTTTTAGTCCTTAGTTTAGTCCTGGTTTTAGTCCTGGTTTAGTCTTGGTTTAGTGCTGTTTTAGTCCTGTTTTAGTATTGGTTTACTCCTGGTTTAGTCCTGGTTTTAGTCCTATTTTAGTCCTGGTTTAGTCCTATTTTAGTCCTGGTTTAGACCTGTCTTAGTCCAGGGTTTTAGTCCTATTTTAGTCCTGCTTTAGTCCTGCTTTAGTCCTGTTTTAAGATAAGCCTTTATTGATCTCACACAGGAGATTTTTTTTAATCCTATTTTAGTCCTGCTTTAGTCCTGTATTAGTCCTGGTTTACTCCTATTTTAGTCCCGTTTTAATCCTAGTTTAGTCCTGTTTTTAGTCCTGTTTTAGTCCTGTTTAATCCTGGTTTAGTCCTATTTTAGTCCTGTTTTAGTCCTGGATTTAGTCCTGTTTTAGTCCTGGTTTAGTCCTGTTTTAGTCCTATTTTAGTCCTGTTTTAGTCCTAGTTTAGTCCTATTTTAGTCCTGGTTTAGTCCTGGTTGTACTCCTGGTTGTAGTCCTGTTTTAGTCCTGGTTTAGTCCTGTTTTAGTCCTGGTTTAGTCCTAGTTTAGTCCTGGTTTAGTCCTGTTTTTGTCCTGTTTTAGTCCTATTTTAGTCCTTTTTTAGTCCTAGTTTAGTCCTGGATTTAGTCCAGGTTTAGTCCTGGTTTAGTCCTGTTTTAGTCCTGGTTTAGTTCTATTTTAGTCCTGTTTTAGTCCTGGATTTAGTCCTATTTTAGTCCTGGTTTAGTCCTGGTTGTACTCCTGGTTTAGTCCTGTTTTAGTCCTGGTTTACTCCTATTTTAGTCCCGTTTTAATCCTAGTTTAGTCCTGGATTTAGTCCTGTTTTAGTCCTGTCTTAGTCCTGTTTTAGTCCTATTTTAGTCCTGTTTTAGTCCTAGTTTAGTCCTGGATTTAGTCCTGTTTTAGCCCTGTTTTAGTCCTGTTTTAGTCCTATTTTAGTCCTGTTTTAGTCCTAGTTTAGTCCTGGATTTAGTCCTATTTTAGTCCTGGTTTAGTCCTGGTTGTACTCCTGGTTTAGTCCTGTTTTAGTCCTGGTTTAGTCCTGGTTTAGTCCTGTTTTAGTCCTGTTTTAGTCCTGTTTTAGTCCTGGTTTAGTCCTGGTTGTACTGCTGGTTTAGTCCTGTTTTAGTCCTGTTTTAGTCCTGTTTTAGTCCTATTTTAGTCCTAGTTTAGTCCTGTTTTAGTCCAGGTTTAGTCCTGGTTTAGTCCTGGTTTAGTCCTATTTTAGTCCTGTTTTAGTCCTAGTTTAGTCCTGGATTTAGTCCTATTTTAGTCCTGTTTTAGTCCTGGTTTAGTCCTGGTTGTACTCCTGGTTTAGTCGTGTTTTATTCCTGTTTTAGTCCTGTTTTAATCCTAGTTTAGTCCTGTTTTAGTCCTGGTTTAGTCCTGTTTTAGTCCTGTTTTAGTCCTAGTTTAGTCCTGGATTTAGTCCTGTTTTAGTCCTGGTTTAGTCCTGGTTTAGTCCTAGTTTAGTCCTGTTTTAATCTGAGTTTAGTCCTGGATTTAGTCCAGTTTTAGTCCTGTTTTAGTCCTGTTTTAATCCTGTTTTAGTCCTGGTTTAGTCCTAGTTTAGTCCTGTTTTAATCTGAGTTTAGTCCTGGATTTAGTCCAGTTTTAGTCCTGTTTTAGTCCTGTTTTAATCCTGTTTTAGTCCTGTTTTAGTCCCGTTTTAATCCTAGTTTAGTCCTGGATTTAGTCCAGTTTTAGTCCTGTTTTAGTCCTGTTTTAGTCTTGTTTTAGTCCTGGATTTAGTCCTGTTTTAGTCCTGGTTTAGTCCTGGTTTAGTCCTGTTTTAGTCCTGGTTTAGTCCTATTTTAGTCCTGTTTTTGTCCTAGTTTATTCCTATTTGAGTCCTGCTTTAGTCCTGTTTTAGTCCTATTTTAGTCACGTTTTAATCCTAGTTTAGTCCTGGATTTAGTCCAGTTTTAGTCCTGTTTTAGTCCTGTTTTAGTCCTAGTTTAGTCCTGGATTTAGTCCTGGATTTAGTCCTATTTTAGTCCCAGTTTAGTCCTGTTTTAGTCCTGTTTTAGTCCTGGTTTAGTCCTGGTTTAGTCCTGGTTTAGTCCTGGTTTAGTCCTGGTTTAGTCCTGGTTTAGTCCTGTTTTAGTCCTTGTTTAGTCCTGTTTTAGTCCTGTTTTTTTTTTTTCATCTTCTTTCCTCCACTCGTTCGCCCCCTCTCTTTCTCCTCCCCTGTCCCTCTCTCTCTCCCTATCTGCCCGCCCTGTCTCGCTCGCCCCACGCTGCTGTCACATTCCAGTCGTCTTTCGCTGCCTTTAACGTTCCCTCCTGGAACGCCGAGGGAGCAGCTCCGGACGGGCTCCCCACACAAAGTGAACGTACGGGATCTGGACACGGCCCGAGTCCTTAAAGGGACCGGAGACTTGTTTCGGTGGACTTTTGGACACTCACGTGAGGTCGAGCAGAGACAGAGGGGGAGTGGACGAGGACACTGGATTCTGAAGGATTTTCCTTTCAGCATGTGATTGTAAGTGTTGAGTCGTCTTCTGGGTTTTGTTATCAACTGTCGTGTGGACTAAAGCGGGACTAAAGCAGGACTAAAACAGGACTAAAACAGGACTAACGCAGGACTAAAGTAGGACTAAAGCAGGACTAAAACAGGACTAAAGCAGGACTAAAGTAGGACTAAAGCAGGACTAAAGCAGGACTAAAACAGGACTAAAGCAGGACTAAAGCAGAACTAAAACAGGATTAAAACAGGACTAAACTAGGACTACAACAGCACTAAAACGAGACTAAAACAGGACTAAAACAGGACTAAAGCAGGACCAAATCAGGACTAAACTAGGACTAAACTAGGACTAAAACAGGATTAAAACAGGACTAAAACAGGACTAAATTAACACTAAAGTAGGGCTAAAGCAGGACTAAAGCAGGACAAAAGCGGGACTAAACTAGGACTAAAGTAGGACTAAAACAGGACTAAAGTAGGATTAAAACAGGACTAAAACAGGATTAAAACAGGACTAAAGTGGGGGCTAAAACAGGACTAAAAGAGGACTAAAGCACAACTAAAACAGGACTAAAATAGGACTAAACTAGGACTAAAGTAGGACTAAAACAACACTAAAGCACATCTAAAGCAGGACTAAAACAGGATTGAAACAAGACTAAACCAGGACTAAATCTGGACTGAAACTAGATAAACCAGGACTAAAACAGAACTGAGACAAGATTAAACCAGGAAAATACAAGGACTAAACCAGGGCCAAAAAATAGGATGAAAACAGGACGAACATAATACTAAACCAGGACTAAACCAAAAAGCTTAACCCAAAACAGGACTAAACCAGGACTAAACCATAGAGAATTCATGTGAGGTTTTGTTTGGGACTGGGCTCTCGGAGTGGACGAGTCTGAGAGAGGATTCTGAAGGAAGATTTTCATTTCAACATGTGCGTTTAAGAGTTTCATTATCAAGCGATTGTGTTATAGTGTGTCTCTGACTGTGGACTAAACCAGGACTAAAGTAGTATTGTACTAGGACTTAAAACAGGACTGAAACTGGACTAAAACAGGACTAAAACAGGGCCAAACCAGAACTAAACCAGGGCTGAAACAGAACTGAACTAGGACTGAAACTGGACTAAAACAGGAGTAAACCAGGTCTAAACCAGGACGTAAACATTACTTTCCAAAAAGGGAGAAAAACAAAATGTAAAAGAAAAGTAGGACTAAACCAGGTCTGAACCATGCGGGGTAGATTTGAGAACTAAACCTGGTTTAAATCAGGAATTTTTCAGGTCTGACACAGTTTAAAACCATGACAAAGAATAAGAAAGTCTAAACCAGAGACAATCAGGACTATAGCCGGTCTAAACCAGGTCTAATCTCGATGTAAGACATGAAAATTACCAAGAACTGGACTAAACCGAAAACCACTAAACCAGGACTAAACCAAGACTAAATCAGGACTAAACAAGGACTAAAACCAGGACTAAAACAAGACAAAACTAGGACTAAAACCAAGACTAAACAAGGACTAAAACAGGACTAAACTAGGACTAAAACCAGGAGTAAACCAAAAATAAACCAACACTAAACCAAGACCAAACCAGGATTAAAACCGGACTAAACTAGGACTAAAACCAGGACTAAACTAGGAGAAAACCAAGATTAAACCATGACTAAAACAAGACTAAACTAGGACTAAAACCAAGACTAAAACAGGACAAACCTAGGATTAAAACCCATATTAAAACCTGGATTAAAACCAAGACTAAACCAGGACTAAACTAGGACTAAACTAGGACTAAAACCAGGACTAAACCTGGAGTAAACCAAGAATAAACCAACACCAAACCAAGACTAAACCAGGACTAAAACCAGGACTAAAACCAAGACTAAACCAGGACTAAAACCAAGAGTAAACCAGGACTAAAAAAGGACTAAACTAGGACTAAAACCAGGACTAAACTAGGAGAAAACCAAGATTAAACCAGGACTAAAACAAGACTAAACTAGGACTAAAACCAAGACTAAACTAGGATTAAAACCAGGACTAAACTAGGAGTAAACCAAGACTATACCAGGACTTAAACAGGACTAAACTAGGACTAAAACCAGGACTAAAACCAAGACTAAACCATGACTAAAATAGGACTAAATTAGGAGTAAAACCAGGACTAAACCAGGAGTGAACCAAGAATAAACCAGCACTAAACCAAGACCAAACCAGGACTAAACCAGGACTAAAACCAGGACTAAAACCAAGACTAAACCAGGACTAAAACCAAGAGTAAACCAGGACTAAAAAAGGACTAAACTAGGACTAAAACCAGGACTAAACTAGGAGAAAACCAAGATTAAACCAGGACTAAAACAAGACTAAACTAGGACTAAAACCAAGACTAAACTAGGATTAAAACCAGGACTAAACTAGGAGAAAACCAAGACTATACCAGGACTTAAACAGGACTAAACTAGGACTAAAAACCAGGACTAAAACCAAGACTAAACCATGACTAAAATAGGACTAAATTAGGAGTAAAACCAGGACTAAACCAGGAGTGAACCAAGAATAAACCAGCACTAAACCAAGACCAAACCAGGACTAAAACCAGGACTAAACTAGAAGTAAAATCAGGACTAGACCAGGACTAGACCAGGACTAGACCAGGACCCTCTGTATGGTTTTACCGATTGTCTCTGGGCCTGTATACTGATGCTTTTCTGCGTACTCTTTCAGGGCCTCTCTTGTTCTGCTGGAGGTGAGGTCATTCCGTATTTGGAGTTTTGTTTTTCATGACTGAATTCACTCAGGAAAAAAAACTACCTGGAGTTGTGTTTTGTTTAATTCCCACATGTTTGAGGAACCCTTTATGATCAGTCCGTCTATATCAAAATACTCATGATGTCATGCAGTGGTAGTTTCAAGTTATCAGCTCCTTTTACCTTTTGTTCAGGAGAAATTGGAACTTCCAGAGCTGAAATTATCCAAAATATTCTAGTGAAGGAAGCTTTTTTTGTGCTTTTATTGTCCGCTTATCAGAAATAGAGTTGTTGGAGTTGGAATTGTATTGTATTTTTGCCTGTTTAGTTGCGTCATAGATACAAATCCAGACTTTTCTTGCTCAGTTAATCATCACCAGACTCGTTTTGCGGTCAAATTTGTGTTTCCAGGGACCATAGCTCTATTTTAGCATGGTTGCTCATTAAAATATTTGTTATTTATAGAAAACGCAGTGGGAATGAGCCGTGAAAATGCTCAGAACAAGGCTGTTGTTGACTTGTGCATGCAAAATCTGTGCAGGATTTTCACATGTGACGTAACAATCCAGAGAAAATTGAAATGGAATGATTTCTGAGGCTCAGAGACAAAGACCTCATAAACAGGATTAATTAAACCAACAATTCTGGTTTAGCTCTGGGTTAGTCCTGGGTTAGTTTTGGTTTAGTTTTGGCTGAGTTCTGGTTTAGCTCTGGGTTAGTCCTGGTTGAGTCCTGGTTTAGTTCTGGCTGAGTTCTGATTTAGCTCTGGGTTAGTCTTGGTTGGGTTCTGGTTTAGTTCTGGCTGAGTTCTGGTTTTGCCCTGGGTTAGTCCTGGGTTAGTCCTGGTTTAGTTCTGGTTTATTTCTGGTTTAGTTGTGGTTTCGCCCTGGGTTAGTCCTGGTTAAGTTCTGGCTGAGTTCTGGTTTCGCTATTGGGTTAGTCCTGGGTGAGTTCTGAGTTAGTCCTGGTTGAGTCTTGGTTGAGTCCTGGTTTAGTTCTGGCTAAGTTCTGATCTAGCTCTGGGTTAGTCCTGGTTTAGTCCTGGTTTAGTCCTGGATTAGTTCTGGCTGAGTTCTGGTTTAGCTCTGGGTTAGTCCTGGTTGAGTTCTGGTTTAGTTCTGGCTGAGTTCTGGTTTCGCTCTGGGTTAGTCCTGGGTTAGTCCAGGCTGAGTTCTGGTTTTGCCCTGGGTTAGTCTGGTTGAGTTCTGGTTTAGTCCTGGCTTAGTTCTGGCTGAGTTCTGGTTTCGCTCTGGGTTAGTCTTGGGTTAGTCCTGGTTTAGTCCTGGCTGAGTTCTGGGTTAGCCCTGGGTTAGTCCTGGTTGAGTCCTGGTTTAGTCCTGGCTGAGTTCTGGGTTAGCCCTGATTGAGTCCTGATTTAGTTCTGGCTGAGTTCTGATTTAGCTTTGGGTTAGTCCTGGCTGAGTTCTGGTTTAGCCCTGGGTTAGCCCTGGTTGAGTTCTGGTTTAGTTCTGGCTGAGTTCTGGGTTAGCCCTGGATTAGTCCTGGTTGAGTCCTCGTTTAGTTCTGGTTGAGTCCTGGTTTAGTTCTGGCTGAGTTCTGGTTTCGCTCTGGGTTAGACTTGGGTTAGTCCTGGCTGAGTTCTGGGTTAGACCTAGGTTAGTCCTGGTTTAGCTCTGGTTTATTTCTGGGTTAGTTCTGGCTGAGTTCTGGTTTAGCCCTGGTTGAGTCCTGGTTAAGTTCTGGCTGAGTTCTGGTTTCGCCCTGGGTTAGTCCTGGTTTAGTTCTGGTTTAGTGCTTATTTGGTCCTTGCTTTGGATTTCACTTTTATTTTCCTGGAGTAATTGTTCAGTAACGATCACAGTGAATTTGGCAATGTGAGTGAAGTGTTTTGCCAAAGAGCACAACAATGCATTGTGGCTGGTCGCTGAGGTCAAACCGTCAACATTTTGGTTAGTGCCTTAATGGTTTTACCAAACGAGCCGCTTTATTCATATTCAGTCCAGTTTAAATTAAGTCTGGTCACATTTACATTACAAAATCGTGGCTTTATTTTGGATTTAGAACCAAAATCTTACACGTGAGTAGCTGAAATCTCAATTTTTATTAAAACCAAAAAAATCTGGGGTTGGAGTTCCCTCAAGAAAAACACGCCTGAAGAGGTTTTAGCTGCTCCATGCATGAGTTTGAATAATCTAGCAATCTAAACATGTTTTGTGTTCGCAGTTAATCCCCCATAGAACTGTAAGTAGAATTGTGTTGTCCAGAGACTGAAGTGCAGTGTTTTCTCTGTAACTTCTGTAACTTCTCTGACCTGAGACAATAACAACATCTGTTATTTATTGTTCACGACATTGTCCCTATGGTCTGGAGAAAAGAGGGTAAATGTGAGATTTCCTCGTGGTTATGTAAGGCTACGTTTATATGATGACGGTCTGAACAGAAGACGCAAAAATGGCGATTGAGTATGGATGCCAGGCAGCTAGGTGGCGCTGTGATACATTATCACTATGTCCGCGCGCATGCATAGAGTCTTCCTTCTTCTCTGTGTCGTGAAAAGCAAAACAAAACATGGCTACTGGTAGCAAAAAAAAAATTGTGTGGTCAGACGAAGAAGTTCAACTATTGCTTCAGACCACGTTAGACGACAAAGCAACGAAGGTGCAACAAGGTGTGGACTGGGAGTCCTGTCAAACAAAGTACACTGATATATGGACCGATGTGACGTAAACACGTACACGACGTCAGCAGATTTGACCAGAGTTTTGCGTCTTGGGCAGTGTAGACGAAAACGCTACGGCGGAGCGTATTCAAGTTTTCCACTTTGGAGGTCGGTTTCAGTTTTTTGCATTTTTAAGCCCCCAAAATGCTGTCACCGTCTAAACGAAAGGCACTTCCCATTTTGTCGGTTTTACCCATAAGTGTTCTCGTGTAAACAGGCTCTTAATCTAACTCTTTAAAGGTCCCATGGCATGAAATTTTCACTTTCTGAGGTTTTTGAACGTTAATGTGAGCTCCCCTACCCTGTTTAGCCCCCCCCCCATGGTTAAAAGTTGCGAAATGTCTAAACTGAGCATTTGCGATCCTTTTCTGCGTTAGAAAAAAATCAGAGCTCAAACGGGCGATTTTGAACAAGGAAACTTATTGACGTCAGCTCTAAAAAAGAAATGCAAATGCAGTTCCACCCCCGTCTGTCTCTACACAGCGTCTCTGTAAATCACGCCCAGAGAGTTTGGACTGCGGAGGAGCTACGCAATGCGAAATGCATTTGTTTATTTGCCTGGAGGAACTTGCGAGTATTTCTAGGCTCGGAAGTCCTTTATCTGAGCCTGTGGATATCTGAAACAGCAGTGGTTTAATTTTATTTTCTGTGGAAATGTGTTTATTTTTCAATGGAAGGCTTCTCATCTCTCCCCCCGCGCAAAAACACGGAAGTGGGTGAGAGCGCACAGGCACAGCTGAGAGCTGAGAGTGGAGAGTTTGGCCACGCCCCCACCCTCTACTATAGGCCATCTCTGTCGTCCTCATTTGCATTCAAGCAACAACGCCCATAATGGAGTGTTCCAGAGTGACATTTATGACTCTTTCTCATCTTATCTCTCTTTCTCATGCACTGAGTGTTGATTTTGAAGAAGAATTCATTTACAGTATTAGGGAACCATTAAGGAGCCATATAAAAGCATCAAGAAGTACCATGTCATGGGATCTTTAAAATGTCTGTATTGCGGTATTTTCTGAGCTAAGTTATAATGTTGTGTGTTGAATCCCTCAGTCGTCCAGGTAGAATCCACGGCAAAATTTGTCAACTGGACAAAAGTTTATTTGGTCGAATACCATGTAAACAATCATACTTTTGCCAAGTTATAATGTTGTTTCCTCATCACAAACAGAGTTTTGTTTTGTTTTGCACCTTGTGATGTCATGTGGTAATACAGGAAGTGCTCCAGTGTGTTTTTAAACTCCTTCGCACAGATGCGTGAAAAGTCCCTCAGTCGTCCAGGTAGAATCCATGATAACAGGAGAAGTTCAATTTGTCAACTGGACAAAGTTTGTTTGGTTGAAAACGTTTCGCCGCTCCTTCGCACAGAATCATTTGGACACTTTCAGCCCCGGAATTACCAATCTCGCCTAAATAAAAGCTGAAAACTACCAATTTATGACATCACAAGGTGGAACAGAGCATCCGTTGTTTTCAGTGAATATAACATTTTTAAAGAGAGAGAGAGATACTTTATTGAAACATTTCCATTTGTGGCCTTTGTCTCTCAGTTGAAGTTTAACAGGAGGACTGGTCAGGGAGGGTCAGAAGATCCTGTGGAAGAGCCAAAAGTGTACCTCCTGTGGGTCCGGCAGTGTCGCAGCAGTGTCCAGGGTGAGCACAACAGGAAAGACCTCGTTCTTTCTCCGCTCTGGTGTTTCGGCTGCTGATGAATTGGATCATTCGCTCAAACTTTTTCCACTGGATAGTATTGGACTATTTCCTCTGGAAGGTCTTCTGTCAGTAGAAGGTCTTCCTTGTGTCCTTTGAGCTGCACTTAGTTGGTTAAAATCTGATGATATGATGTTAAAAACTGAACTACAAACGCAGCCAATAACTCAAAAATTTCAGTTGCTGTTCAGTTGATAATTTTCCTCAAAGTGTTTCCACTGGACAGTATTGGAATATTTCTTCTGGAAGGTCTTCTGTCAGTAGAAGGTCTTCCTTGTGTCCTTTCAGCTGTACTTAGTTTGTTAAAACCCAATGATATGTTAAAAACTGAACCACAAAAGCAGCCAATAACTCAACATTTTTAGTTGGTGATGAATTGGATCATTCGCTCAAAGTGTTTCCACTGGACAATACTGGAGTATTTCTTCTGGAAGGTCTTTTGCCAGTAGAAGTTCTTACTTGCTGCACTTAATTGGTTAAAAATCCAATGATATGATGTTAGAAACTGAACCACAAAAGCAGCCAATAACTAAAAAACACTAAATAAAAGGTAACAAGGTGATCTAAATGTTGCGTGCTAGCAGTTAATACACCCTAGAAGGAAAATATGTTTTATTTTATTGCGACACATTAAGCTATTAAGGTAGTCATTTAATTTCTCTTACTTATTCTTTATTGAAATACCACAGGATCACAGTATCAAAGATTACCTGTTTGGATTTTATGAAGCTCTAACTCATACCTTATTGGACTTTCTCTATGACATCATTCTGTTTACGTGTTGCTCTGGCTTTAAGCGTCAAACCCACATTCTGCCCAGCGTCGCCACACCTCCGCAAAACACACAAAGCAGCAGTCACAAGCACGTTTGAAATGCCCGGACTGTTCCCCCCGCTGCGTGCACTTGTTTGGGCTAACACCTCCAGTACCTCTCCCTATCAGATTTAGCCTTTAGCCACAATTTGAGTCATTTAACTTACCGCATTTGCGTCAGTCATGCTAGTCATAAGCTTGATTATATCTCCATTATCTTTCACTTTCCGCGAATAGTTAAAAAATGTTATCGGTCAGTTGTAGTTTTAGTTTTATTTCATTTTAAAATAGTTTGTTAACACCTACAGTACCTCTCCCTGTCAGATTTAGCCTTTAGCTGCAATTTGAGTCATTTAGCTTATCGCATTTGCGTCAGTCATGCTAGTCATAAGCTTGATTATATCTCCATTATTTCACAAAATGTTATCGGTCAGTTGTAGTTTTAGTTTTATTTAATTTTAAAATAGTTTGCTAACACCTACAGTACCTCTCCCTGTCAGATTTAGCCTTTAGCCACAATTTGAGTCATTTAGCTTACCGCATTTGCGTCAGTCATGCTAGTCATAAGCTTGATTATATCTCCATTATTTCACAAAATGTTATCGGACAGTTGTAGTTTTAGTTTTATTTCATTTTAAAATAGTTTGCTAACACCTACAGTACATCTCCCTGTCAGATTTAGCCTTTAGCCACAATTTGAGTCATTTAACTTACCGCATTTGCGTCAGTCATGCTAGTCATAAGCTTGATTATATCTCCATTATCTTTCACTTGCCGCGAATAGTTAAAAAATGTTATCGGTCAGTTGAAGTTTTAGTTTTATTTCATTTTAAAAGAGTTTGCTAACACCTACAGTACATCTCCCTGTCAGATTTAGCCTTAAGCCACAATTTGAGTCATTTAGCTTACCGCATTTGCGTCAGTCATGCTAGTCATAAGCTTGATTATACCTCCATTATTTCACAAAATGTTATTGGTCAGTTGTAGTTTTAGTTTTATTTCATTTTAAAATAGTTTGCTAACACCTACAGTACTTCTCCCTGTCAGATTTAGCCTTTAGCCACAATTTGAGTCATTTAGCTTACCGCATTTGCATCAGTCAGGCTAGTCATAAGCTTGATTATATCTCCATTATTTCACTTTACAGTTTACAAAGAATGGCTCATAGCGTTTCTTTGACAGGTACTGCTTGTTTCACTATAGCCTAGTTAACGTAATAATATTTCAGATTTTACAAAAAAATCTTGTGTAATTCTTTCTAGTTTGTAAGTTTTAGCTAGTTTATAGTTTTACTTCCCGGTTGGACACTGGTTGTCAGCAGATATGACATCCACAGAGGTAATTCTAGTTCTGTTACCGAGCAATAATGAAAACAACGACCAAAACATGTCTAAATTGCACGGTCGTTATGATAAGACTAATAAAAACAGATGACGACACTTTTATTTTGTTAAATGAGGGTTTGGACTGTGAGAAAAATGCCTTCCTTGGGTGGAAAACATCTCTGCGTTTTGGATAGTGGAATTCTGTTTTAGAACACGGCGCTACTTCCTGTATTTTTGTACTTTTTTTCTCCAATTTTTCCACAAACTGCGCCTTAACTGATGTAAAATTAATTACTGAGCACAGGTACTATCCACCAAACCAAGTCAGAATTAGAAAAACATGAAAGCTTGTCATATGTGGTTTAAATTCTGCACTAAAATCAACATCAATATTTCTTTTTTCTTTTCTGTTTTCCTCAATGGAGATGTTATTCCTCTGATTGAAATGTCCCACAGTATGGCATTAAACCTTTCTGTCTTCATGGAGACCAAACCCGACCAGACAGAGGATACAGGTCAGATCTGTAGAGAGGCGATGCCGCTCACAGTCAGAATGTTTGTTTTTATAGGTGTTTTTGAGCTATAAAACCACCTGTAATTGAATAAATGTAAAGTAGAGCTGCTTAATGTCATACTGTGGAACATTCCAGGCAGAACAATGACGTATCAAAAAAATGCACAGTGCACATTTATTGTTTTGCTGTAGTAAGTGACCCCCAAGACCAATTTTGTATTATGTGAAAATTTCATGCCATGGGACCTTTAAAAAATAAAGGTCCCATGACATGAAATTTTCACTTTCTGAGGTTTTTGAACGTTAATGTGAGCTCCCCTACCCTGTTTAGGCCCCCCCCATGGTTAAAAGTTGCGAAATGTCTAAACTGAGCATTTGCGATCCTTTTCTGCGTTACAAAAAATCGGAGCTCAAACGGGCGAGTTTGAACAAGGCACCTTATTGACGTCAGATCGAAAAAAGAAATGCAAATGCAGTTCCACCCCCGTCTGTCTGTACTCAGCGTCTCTGTAAATCACGCCCAGAGAGTTTGGACTGCGAATGCCCTAGGCAATGCGAAATGCGTTTTTTTATTTGCCTGGAGGCACGTCCGAGTGTTTCTAGGCTCGGAAGTCCTTTATCTGAGCCTCTGGACCTTTGAACAGCAGTGGTTTAATTTTATTTTATGTGGAAATGTGTTTATTTTTCAATGGAACGCTTCAAATCTCTCCCCCCATGCAAAAACAAGGAAATGGATCAGCTGAGAGCTAGAGCGGAGAGCGGAGCGTTTGGCCACGCCCCCACCCTCTACTATTGGCCAGCTCTTTTCTCCTCATTTGCATTCACGCAACAACGCCCATTATAGTGTGTTCAGAGTGAGAAAAATTACTCTTTCTCAGCTTATCTCTGTTTCTCATGCACTGAGTGTTGATTTTGAAGAAGGATTCATTTACAGTATTAGGGAACCATTAAGGAGCCATATAAAAGTATCAAGAAGTACCATGTCATGGGATCTTTAATACTTTTTGTTATTTTGAAGGAATGAACACCCACATTAATAACAAAATAAACATAAGACATAACAAAATATAAAACTAGCACACATACAAAAAAAACATCTACAACAAAAGAACAATAAATAAATAAAAAGAAGTGGGGGAATGTGCAGTGTTTGCATGTGTGTATTTACATTTCAGGGCTGTCAAATCAAA
Source organism: Paratrypauchen microcephalus (assembly GCA_036785185.1). Taxonomy (NCBI): domain Eukaryota; kingdom Metazoa; phylum Chordata; class Actinopteri; order Gobiiformes; family Gobiidae; genus Paratrypauchen; species Paratrypauchen microcephalus. The sequence goes on from JAVJIX010000177.1 coordinate 25,598, forward strand.
TTTGCGTTTACAGTTTTCTGTTCCCTTATATCTTTTGTTTTCTGTTTATTCTTTTTTTTTTTTTTTTTTGGCAACCCCAAAAAGCACTTGCACATACATTATTCAAGCATATACATAAACATACACATTTGGACATTTTCCTTTTCTGAGAACAGTGTGTTATTCTATTTTACTGTGCTTTGTCCAAATGGGGTTTGGCCACAGTCCATGGACCAAAAATGTGTTTTGTGAGCTGAGCAGCTCCATAGAAATTAAATCCAAAAAGTCTTTGTACAAATTGTCTATGGCAAAAGGAGTCTTAAACTTTTGCCCAATTGACAAATTGAATTTCTCCTTTTGCCATGGAGTCTACTTGGACGACTGAGGGATTCTACACACCAACTGTCTTTGTCAAAGCATTTATGTTTACGATCCTTCCAATTCATCATAATTATGCAGCTCTGGAAAAAAATAAGAGACCGCTGCATTTTTTTTCTGAAATCAGCATCTCTACATGTATTACAGCCATTCCATTCCAGCGTCTGTTGAATTCCAACACAAACACAAAGCTGAGCTACTTCAGTTCTTGCACCAGGAGTGAAATAAAGTCACCAAGAACAATGTGAAAGACTGGGACTAAACCAGGTCTGAACCAAGACTAAATCAGGTCTAAACTAGGACTAAACCAGGTCTAAACCAGGACTAAACCAGGTCTGAACCAAGACTAAATCAGGTCTAAACTAGGACTAAACCAGGTCTGAACCCAGACTAAATCAGGGCTAAACTAGGACTAAACCAGGTCTAAACCAGGACTAAACCAGGTCTGAACCAAGACTAAATCAGGTCTAAACTAGGACTAAACCAGGTCTGAACCAAGACTAAATCAGGTCTAACCTAGGACTAAACCAGGTCTGAACCAAGACTAAATCAGGTCTAAACTAGGACTAAACCAGGTCTAAACCAAGACTAAACCAGGACTAAACCAGGTCTGAACCAAGACTAAACCAGGTCTAAACTAGGACTAAACCAGGTCTGAACCAAGACTAAACCAGGTCTAAACCAGGACTAAACCAGGTCTGAACCAAGACTAAAGCAGGTCTAAACTAGGACTAAACCAGATCTGAACCAGGACTAAACTAGGATTAAATCAGGCCTAAACTTGAGCTGAACCAGGGCTAAACCAGGACTAAAGCAGGTTAAAACAGGGACTAAACCAGGACTAAACTAGGACTAAACCAGGTCTGAACCAAGACTAAACCAGGTCTAAACAAGGACCCAAGAACAATGTGACAGACTTGTGGAGAACATGCCAAGACGCATGAAAGCTGTGATTAAAAATAAGGGTTATTGCACCAAATATTGATTTGTGAACTCTTCTTAAGTGTAAACATTAGTATTATGTTGTTTTAAAATGAATTTGATCTTGTTTCTTTGCATTGTTTGAGCTCTGAAAACATGTATCTTTTTTGTTATTTTCACCATTTGTAATTTTCTGCAAATAAATGCTCTAAACAATAATATTTTTATTTGGAATTTGGGGGAAATGTTGTCAGTAGTTTATAGACTCAAACAAAAATGTTCCTTTTGCCCAAACACATACCTGTAAGTAGTAAAATCAGAAAAACTGATAATTTTGCAGTGGTCTCTTATTTTTTTCCAGAGCTGTATGTTTAGCTGATAAAAAAGAACCCAGTGATAATATATGGTCCAATTTCTGGGCTGAAAAGTTTTGAGTTCTTATTCCAAGCAGCCACAGCAGCCCCAAGACCAATTCTGACACAAATTCAGCTCTTGACACAAACTGGAGAATCACAAACTTTTCGCTCTCCGCTCGCTCCTCCTCTGCCGCCCCGTTAGCCGCCAGCGTCGGCCGTCTCCTCCCCCCAAAACCACAAGGGACTCTTTGTTAGTCATTTATGAATTAGTGTGTGGTTTTGGAGCGAGGAGCGGCGCATACAAGCCCAGAGCGAAAGGGAACAGCCCCGCCTACCGTCTCCGGATTGGCTGGAAGTGAAGCCATTATTATTGCTAATTAGCCCCCTGGATTTCCGTTAAGGATGAGGGCAAAAGTGCAAGTTAAAAGAATATTTGGCAACGGGACATAGTGTTTACAGTCTCCAAGATTAATCTACTGGTCCGGTGAAATAAGATTGGAATATATGCCTTAGCTCAGCCCATCCCATGAAATATTTGTGTGATTAATGGGTACATTTCCCATAAACTTTTCAAATATTAAGAGTTTAAATTGACAACCGAGGCTAAGCTGCAACAGCCAAAAAAACAGAGGGGTAGATGGAGCGACGGGGACGCAGACGCAACATAGAAACTCAAGAGAAAACGAAAATAATGAGGCGGCTTTAGTACTCACTCCTTGTAAAGTTATACTGTGAAACTACAGCGTTTTCATTCGTATTATCCATAGAATTTTTCCTCCGCAAATAATGACTCCAGTCCACAAAACAGCGCTGTGAATCCAGTGTGAAGCGTTCTTTAAAGCCCCAGTGTGTAGGATTCGTGGCGCATAGGTGGATGGTGCTACTGCACTTTCTGTTTTAGCTACGGCAGACCTCGAGGGTCACCCGGGCGCGCGCACGAGCCACTACTGTATAAATAAAACACGGTCCCGTTTTTTTTTTTTTTCTCATGAAAACACACATTCCCGATCATGTACCATGACACTCTACACATCAAATGAAACCTTACAGTCTCCTCTTTTTGACTATGCAATTCATTTCCCTGCACAGCAATCACTCCCCGAGCACATGGGGCTTTTATACGGAAAAGCACAAAACGAGGTTAGCTTACCTTAGAATGCTTTGCACAGGTCAAACTCTGTATTTCACCATAAACTTGCTCTCAATTTGTCCGTAAGGATCCAGCGAATAAAATCCAGTAAATCAATTTAGTCCAAAACACGTGTTAGATCCATTACGACGTCTGATCCGGCAGCATGCTTGTGTTGTTTACCCAAAACCACGAGCCTTGCCGAAGGCGAAGGCGGAGCCCAAATGTCCTTCTGCGGCTCTCGTATTCAAAATGGCTGCCTCTGCATGGGGAAGATCCCCCTTTTATGTGACTATATCTAAGTCCAAAAGAATACTTTGATTTCATGATGGAAGTGAAAAGGCTTGGAAAACAATGTATTTTTGAATGGGTATCTTCAATTTCAGTAATTAACGGGTAAAAATCGTACACACTGTCCCTTTAAAAGTAAAAAGGTAGTTCTATGTCTCTGTTTATATTCTTTTCATATTTTAGTCTTTGCAAAATGTGAATAATAAAAAGCAATATACTCGTACTTAAACTCATTACACATGTAATACAAGTATGCCGATCTTTGCCATCACAATACGCTTGTCTCCAATTTTTCGTTTACGCTCTCGTACCAGCCACAAACAAACTGGTTGTTCCTCCAGACCTTTAGAGCTCTGAAGGTCTTGTGCTGTATCAGGGCTTGGGGAGAAGACCCGGTAGTCGACAATATCGGGATCGCTTACAGCAGCAGAATCGACAAATCGCCACTGTCACTGAACAAACTTGAATCCATCTCATATGGATCTTCTCGCCCAATTAATTTGAGTTTGTTCATATAACTCCTCTTTTCTTTGGCATCCAACTTATCTTTATACAACTGGTCGACTGTATCAGAAGTTTTGGATTCCGATGTTGAAGGTTTATCGCCAAATTTAGATTTATTTTTTTTTCTGCACGGTTGCTTTATAAGCGTGTTTACTTTGAGTGAGCAATATTTCCAACATGTCTCCAATATCTCCGAGTCCCTGAAAACACACTATCAATAAGACATAAATTATATAAATGTATGTACAGTAAGTAAAAAACAAATATGGTAACATAAATACAGTATATCACAGTTAACTACAAGCGGTCGTAAGGAGACAAAGATAAAATGATGACTGACAGAAACACTTATGGCTTATCTGTAACATAAAGGTGAGTTGTTGTACATCTGTATGGAGTAAGGTCTGAATACTGAGCACTCCTCTGCTCCGAGCGAATGCTGATTCCAGCTTCCTCTGCAGACACGACTTTCATTTCATCCAGATCCTTTGGTCTCCTCAGACTCTGCTCAGGCTCGTGTCTGACTGAGAAACTCTTTAGAATTGTAGAAACCAAAAAAAAACCTGACTTTTAACTGACTTCTTGACTGTCTTAAATGGTTTGCAGTGGTCTAAACGTACACCTTACTTACCTTGCAACTAGCATGCTAAGAGCGCACTTCCTGCTCCTCAAAAAAGAAAATACTTTATAACAAGCAGACAGCGCATTAGATTAGATTAGATATTAGATAATGAAACTGTAAAAACACCTTTTTGTTGTGATTTTTATATATTTTTATCTTTTTCTCAAGACTGGATCTTTGCCTTTATTGAATATTTGCTGCTTTGAATATCTGCTTTGCCTCGATTGTTTCACAGTACGGCATTAAACGCAGCAGTCTTCCATTTAGTCTGTTTAATTACCTTGAAAAAACGTACATTCTTACTGTGAGCTGACTCGCCGCTCCACAGATTTGAGCTGTAACTTGGCTTGGCGGCATCTTTTCCCTAAGGAGATAGATAAGTCACTCAAGAGAACATTCCAGGCAAAGCAACCGCACAAGAACGAGTTACAGAGTGCACGTTTAATGTTACGTGGAAAATCAAGGAAGTACGCAAGTGTTTAAACATGAAACCTACGTACGCAGTGTGTCTGTGGCCACGTTTATATGATGTTTTTTAATTCCGAATTAAATAGTTAGGAATTAGCCCTTTCTTGCATAGAACAAAGTTGTTGTTTTTTACCAGAGCTGCCAAATTCCAATCAGACATGTATTTTTTACATTATTAGACATACCCTATACTGCTTTTTCAGATAAAGTTCCTAAATTGGGGGTTTTAGGGGTGTCACATATGTTGCCACCATGCAGCTAATGCATGGTGTCAAAATGTCAAAAATATCAAAAAATGCTAAATATATATTGTTCCCTGAAGTAACACTGACATTCTGTGAACGTCACCAACAATTTTGTCAACTTTCAGCAGTGTTTGGTTGTTTAGCCAATGCAAACAGATAGAGTTGACCCACTTAAACTCAGGCAACATATGTGGCCACAATGCAAGAAAGGGTTAAATTATTTTCATTCAGATTTACATGGAAATAAGTATTCCGAATTGAGGTTTTACATGGGAAATACATTAAATCGGCTTTATTTAATTCCGGTTAATGTCTGGGGGTCGGGAAGGGTTCTGATTGGACAGGGACACGAACGTATTTACATCGACCGGAAGAAAACACACGATCAGCTGCTACCGGCCTTTTGTCACCTCAGTTTGGTTCGTGTTTTTATGTTTTCTGCCATCCACTCTTTTCATTATTTGTAGTTCTTCCAGCGAACTTTAAAAAAAAATTGAATTGTTTCGGTTTGAGGCCAACGTTTGCTCCAGACCTGCATTTCGCAGTGCGTCATCGCGTCAGAAGGGCGACCCAACGAGCATGCGCCGAACGACCGGAATTATTTTTAAGTGGAATAAACATTTGCATTATCGAGGAATAAATTAATTTGGCTTTAAAATCGGAATAGACCACCCACTTACTTCAGAATGAAGTTTAATTCTGATCATTTTCTGATCAGTTTCATTAGGAATTAAGTGTTTACATGGTCTTTTTAAAGCAGAATTCATTTTTATTGGGAATTAAATTACTTTAATCGTAATTAAACGTGGCATGTTAGTATTTCACAGTATTCGAATTCTCTACGTCTACGTCACGTATTAGTGTTGCAGTGATTCCCAGCCCTCCAGACTCGACATGAGCAGCCGAAGCAGATGTGGTGCTGGTCAGCATCTGCTCGCGGGTTCCTCCCATGTTCTCCCTGTAATATGGATGAGTCCCCTTTACATTAAACACGGAGCTTTGAACCACAAGAACCCAAAAACTGTAATACCGCGTACTTCTCCCATGACTTTTCACAAATTATATCAAGTGTCATTTTTTGTTTTAAAGGTCCCATGGCATGAAATTTTCACTTTCTGAGGTTTTTGAACGTTAATGTGAGCTCCCCTACCCTGTTTAGGCCCCCCCCCATGGTTAAAAGTTGTGAAATGTCTAAACTGAGCATTTGCGATCCTTTTCTGCGTTACAAAAAATCGGAGCTCAAACGGGCGATTTTGAACAAGGCACCTTATTGACGTCAGATCGAAAAAAGAAATGCAAAAGCAGTTCCACCCCCGTCTGTCTGTGCTCAGCGTCTCTGTAAATCACGCCCAGAGAGTTTGGACTGCGAATGCGCTAGGCGATGCGAAATGCGTTTTTTTATTTGCCTGGAGGCACGTCCGAGTGTTTCTAGGCTCGGAAGTCCTTTATCTGAGCCTCTGGACCTTTGAACAGCAGTGGTTTAATTTTATTTTCTGTGGAAATGTGTTTATTTTTCAATGGAACGCTTCAAATCTCTCCCCCGTGCAAAAACACGGAAATGGATCAGCTGAGAGCTGACAGCGGGAGAGCAGAGAGTTTGGCCACGCCCCCACCCTCTACTATAGGCCAGCTCTTTTCTCCTCATTTGCATTCAAGCAACAACGCCCAGAATAAAGTGTTTGAGAGAGATATTTATGACTCTTTCTCATCTTATCTCTGTTTCTCATGCACTGAGTGTTGATTTTTAAGAAGGATTCATTTACAGTATTAGGGAACCATTAAGGAGCCATATAAAAGCATCAAGAAGTACTATGTCATGGGATCTTTAACGTTGTTTTGAAGAATACTAAATTATAAACTAGCATTTTTAAAAAGTGCTGTAGCTTGATTTTGTCTTAAAACTGTAAAAAACAGAAGGAGTTCATTTTAAAGATCCCATGACATGGTACTTCTTGATGCTTTTATATGGCTCCTTAATGGTTCCCTAATACTGTAAATGAATCCTTCTTCAAAATCAACACTCAGTGCATGAGAAACAGAGATAAGATGAGAAAGAGTCATAAATATCTCTCTCAAACTCTTTATTCTGGGCGTTGTTGCTTGAATGCAAATGAGGAGAAAACAGCTGGCCAATAGTAGAGGGTGGGGGCGTGGCCAAACGCTCCGCTCAGAGCTCAGAGCCCACAGCTGATCCATTTCCTTGTTTTTGCATGAGAGAGAGATTTGAAGCGTTCCATTGAAAAATAAACACATTTCCACAGAAAATAAAATTAAACCACTGCTGTTCAAAGGTCCAGAGGCTCAGATAAAGGACTTCCGAGCCTAGAAACACTCAGATGTGCCTCCAGGCAAATAAAAAAAACGCATTTCGCATTGCCTAGCGCATTCGCAGTCCAAACTCTCTGGGCGTGATTTACAGAGACGCTGAGTTTAGACAGACGGGGGTGGACGGGGGTGGAACTGCATTTGCATTTTTTTTTTCGATCTGACGTCAATAAGGTGCCTTGTTCAAACTCGCCCGTTTGAGCTCCGATTTTTTGTAACGCAGAAAAGGATCGCAAATGCTCAGTTTAGACATTTCACAACTTTTAACCATGGGGGGGGGGCTAAACAGGGTAGGGGAGCTCACATTAACGTTCAAAAACCTCAGAAAGTGAAAATTTCATGCCATTGGACCTTTAAACATTTGTGCAGTCGTCCAAAGTTACTCATCACTTACCTTCTGCATTCAGAGCGTCCTAATTATTCACCATGATGAGTTTATAAGCGTTTTTCCCAGTTTTCAGAGACCAGTGACAACTAGCATGCTAACAGCACATCAGCATTTTGCTACTTCTTGGTCCGTAGAGGATAAATACACTTAGATAATTAGATTTGAAAATATGTGAATGGCCACCGGAAAACCGGTCACAAGTCGGGCCGGGCGAATACGAGAAAATTGCATTCAAAATCTAAAACTAGGACACTCTCGGTTTGTGGTGGTTGGTAATAATATATGAGGAAAAAAATTGAGAAAAATTATGTCCTAATAAATCATTTTGCAAGTAAGTCGGGGTGCGGGATTTTTTTTTTCTCATTATGTTCTGGGGCTGCTCCCTCTTCTCCAACACACCCATTTTAAGAAAGTGATGTGCAAAGTTCTCGTTCTTGTATATTGATTGGTAATAATAAAATGATTTACGAGTGCGTAATTAAGGAAAATTGCTCTGCACTTGAACCATTCACAACTAGAGTCAGGATGGTCTCATTTGCATTGTCTATTGGTGATTTTAAGCAGCTTTTATGTATTTTACCTAAACAAGTGTCAATTTATCCTTCTCTTTACTGTTAGCAGGGATCAAATTGATCAAAAATCGGGACACCTGGGACATTTCTTGTATAAAACTGGGACAAATTGATGGTTTTGGATGAATCTGCTGTCCCGGGTAAAATCAATGTTTGATCACCTTATAATTAATCATTTAGATCGGGGTGCTCAGTCGAAAAAATCGGATTTGGGTCACTTCAGGCTGCAGTGTGAACGTAGCCCAAGATATGTTGTCCTAAAACCGATACATATCCGATCTTTTGGCATGCGACTTCAGTCTGAACGGCCAGGTCGCGTTCATCCGACCTGGGCGTGTTTCCTCCAGCGAGAGTGGTACAAGTAGGCGCTCACAAATGTACACAAACATTCTTCTTGTCATGCGAAAATAGTATATGAACTCCGTGTCAGTGAAGCGGCGAAGCACGTAGCAATCCCACCACTCTTGCCTGCGACTCCGCACCGACACGTTCATTTCTACGGACGTTGTTGCCACTGCCCCACAAAACACCGTGGCCAAAAACCTCGTCCTTCTCCGTCTCCTCCTTAAAACAAATAAGCTGTACATGTTTTGGCTCCGGTACGACAGCAACTTTAGGCGACTTCCGTAAACATTGAGCACGCTCACTGCACGTGACCTCGTCGTGTCCTCCAAGGCGCATGCGGGACACTTTTGGGGCGTTTAAAGTTCACACTGGAGATCACAAACAAGTGGCATTTAATTGGAAATGTGAACGACCTCACCAAAAAATCGGATTTCACAAAAAAATCGGAATTGAGCATTAAGCCCTGCAGTCTGAACGTAGCCATAGACCAGTGCTTCTCAATTATTTTCTGTGACGCCCCCCCTAGGAAGAAGAAAAAATTTCACGCCCCCCTTCCTGCGCGCGACTATAAATAGTATTATTTGTCTAGGAAAATTGTTATGAGAACACCATTGTATCCTTTTATTAACATTATAAACAAAAAAAGAAAGAAACTTACAACAAAGACTGCACTGAGGACTCAAATATTAATGTGTTTTTAATGCTTTGCGCACATTTGTTTACGTTTTACAGAAATGAAACTTAAAACCACCTCATTTGCATAAGCTAAAAGCACTGAAAAAAAAACGCTCTCTCCTTGTGCCACTGATGCGTCAGCTTCTGTCGGACTAAAGGACACGACTCAGTGGAATATACGTGTTTTTTCTGTGACAGAGGATGTTTTGTTAATGGTGAGACTGTGCGTAAATCGCATGTGAGAACGCCACTGCCAACTACTGTTGTTGATGTGCAATTACACTTAGTTCTAGTACAGTACAGCAAAAAAGCATGTTTCCCAGGGTCATACGCGCCCCCCCTGGCATCACGCCACGCCCCCCCAGGGGGGCCCGCCCCACTATTTGAGAAGCACTGCCATAGACACACATTTCTCACGATCGACTGGTTGGGAACCCCTGATTTTGATAGTAAACTGCAGATTCATTTTGACCCTTTTACAATATATCTATACTGGGACGAGAGTCATTTTTCAAATACATGGGAAAAGTCGTGTCCAGGCCCTTCTTTCTCAAAATATGTCAGAAATGTAGCCCATACTGATTTGTCTGTTTCCATGTGTACGAAGTGCGCGCTCTCCTCTCCCTGGTATATTGCTCCATAAGTCCCTGGATTCTAAAGGATTCCAAAGGTCATGGAGTTCAGCCGGAGCCCAAATCCACCAAAGTTCTCCAAACACCGTTAGCATGTCACTACACTGATAAACGCCAGCGGTTTCACATAGCACGGATAGCTCGATTTAGCCTGTGGGTGGTAGAACTCAAAATGCAGAAAGTTGCCAAGATTTTGTGTAACGGTAAAATCCAATATGATATAAAGTTAAAATACCTTCTTTATTGATTTATTTATTATTTACTAACATCTGGCTTCAGAAAATGTACAGCCCTGAACCTGATTTTTCCAATATATTACATTTTGTCAGGCTCTGTGTACTGCATCTAAGCGTAAAAGGATGTCATTCCATATATCTGGAAGTGTGTGTTAGCTTGCTAGAGGTTGTTCCGCTCTGGTTTCTGAGAATTGTGAGTTGTTATCTTAAAACTAATGTGTGTGACACCTTTCACGGGTTTGATTTTAAGTATATATTGCATAGATTTCGCCTTCATTTTGCAATTTTTGGTTTACTTTTTACCTTCTTAAATCGTCAAAAAATGTCCCTGGAGATGTTAGTGAGAAATTCAAAAACTTCATTATAAAAGCCTTGTACATTTAACGTTTACCGATGCTGACAGTTTAAATGATGTGGAATTGATAAAATGGCGAAAATGCGCACATGTTGTAGATACAAAGCAACTAAATCACTTGTGTAAATGTAATAAACAGACAAAAATTGCCTCAAGTGGAGGAGTTCAAGTATCTCGGGGTCTCGTTGACGAGTGAGGGGAGGATGGAGCGTGAGATTGACAGGTGGATCGGTGCAGCGTCGGCAGTGATGCGGTCGCTGTACTGGACCGTTATGGTGAAGAGGGAGCTGAGCCGAAAGGCAAAGCTCTCGATTTACCGTCGATCTACGCTCCTCCCCTCACCTATGGTCATGAGCTCTGGGTAATGACCGAAAGGACGAGATCGCGGATACAAGCGGCCGAAATGAGTTTCCTCTGCAGAGTGGCTGGACGCTCCCTTAGAGATAGGGTGAGGAGTAGACCTGGTTTAGACCTGGTTTAGTCCCAGTTTAGACCTGGTTTAGTCCCAGTTTAGACCTGGTTTAGACCCAGTTTAGACCTGGTCTAGTCCTGGTTTAGACCTGGTTTACTCCCGGTTTAGTCCTGCTTTAGACCTGGTTTAGTTCTGGTTTAGTCCTGGTTTAGTCCCAGTTTAGACCTGGTTTAGGCCAAGTTTAGACCTGGTTTAGACCCAGTTTAGACCTGGTCTAGTCCTGGTTTAGACCTGGTTTACTCCCGGTTTAGTCCTGGTTTAGTCCCACTTCAGACCTGGTCTAATCCTGCTTTAGACCTGGTTTAGTTCTGGTTTAGTCCTGGTTTAGTCCCAGTTTAAACCTGGTTTAGACCAAGTTTAGACCTGGTTTAGTCCCAGTTTAGACCTGGTTTAGTCCTGTTTTAGTCCTCGTTCAGTTCTGGTTTAGTCCCAGTTTAGACCTGGTTTAGTCCTGGTTTAGTCCTGTTTTAGTCCTCGTTCAGTTCTGGTTTAGTCCTGGTTTAGTCCCAGTTTAGACCTGGTCTGGTCGGAGTAGAGCTGAGGTGGCTCGGGCGTCTGTTCTGGATGCCTCCTGGACGCCTCCCTCGGGAGGTGTTCCGGGCACGTCCCACCAGGAGAAGGCCCCGGGGAAGACCCAGGACACGCTGGAGGGACTATGTCTCCCGGTTGGCATGGGAACTCCTTGAGGTCCCCCCGGAGGAGCTGGAGGAAGTGTCCAGGGTGAAGGAAGTCTGGGAGTCCCAGTGTAGACTGTTGCCCCCGCGACCCGGCCCCAGATAAGAGGAAGAAAATGGATGGACACAAAAATCACTGATGTAACTTTGTAACTTTGTGATTTAATTTTCTACAATCCACATTTCTAAGCAGTCAGATAATGTTAAACATATAAACAGTGTTAAACAAAAAGGATTTGGGATCGTTTCTGTTCAGTTTACACTCTCTGTGCCTCATTAATAATACACTGTTTAATACTAATCGGCAATACACAAACCTGCAGTTTCTGAATTGTTAGGACATTTTGGTTTAATTATTCAAATTAAACAAAATAAAGAAAAAAGTATCAGTGTAAAAATACATTCATACTACTATTATCCTCCTCCTCTCCCGTCAATCTGGAGCTTTGTCAGTCCAGTAAAAGTCTGAGGCATTGTTCTGGATTTGATCATCTGTTCATCCCAGTGCAACAATAATCCACAACCTCTGAAACGCCGATAAAGTTTGTTCGTTTCCATGGGAATTCTCTGCCTCTCCATCCATGCTGAGATGGCGTGACAACGTCTGCAGGAGCGCAATTGTTCAGATTTGGTTTAGTCCAAGTTTGACCTGGTTTAGTCCATGTTTAGGTTTAGGTTTTTTTGTTCCTTTAAGTCCTCACACTACTTGGGAACCGTCAACTAAATCAATTATAGAGACATGATGATTATTATTATTATTTTTCTGAATGGTTGCCAATGGAAACCAGTCCTCCCCACTCCCCACAGTCCCATTTCCGCAGCTCCGTCATAATCCCGCTCGCCTCTATCAAACCCATTCAGAACTGAAGAGAGACACTCCTCGTGGCCACACGTAAGCCGTCATTATGGAGGAAACCGTGTTCGAAGTGCGTATTAGAGGACGATTGTGGACTCCTCTGGAAGTCGTTAATGGTACGAGTGGGCGGAGCTTGTGGAGTGTTTTTATAAGCTCCCCCCCCTCGCCTCGCCTCGTCTCACCTCACCTCGTTTCACCCTCCTGAACGCAGTTTCTGAAGTGAATTGGTGATCTCTGTATTTCAGGTCAGGCTGGCATAAGGGGAAAAAAACGGAGAAAATTCTGAAAACAATTAAAAACTCAAATAAAACCTACAAAAATGTCATTTTCTATTAACTTTGAAAAGAAGTTTGTTTTTTTTTAAATTATAAAGTGCACAAGAAAAATGAAACCCTATACAAATATTTCAGTACTTGCTTTCAGTAGTAGTAGTAGCAGTAGTAATAGTGGTAGTAGTAGTAGTAGTAGTAGTGGTAGTGGTAGTGGTAGTAGGGGTAGTAGTAGTGGTAGTAGTAGTAGTAGTAGGGGTAGTAGTAGTGGTAGTAGTAGTAGTAGGGGTAGTAATGGTAATGGTCGTAGTAGCCCGATCAGTAGTAGCAGTAGTGGTAGTAGTTTTAGTAGCAGTAGTAGTAGTAGTAGTAGTAGTAGTAGTAGGGGTAGTAGTAGTGGTAGTAATAGTAGTAGTAGTGGTAGTAGTAGTAGTAGTAATCGTAATGGTAATGGTTGTAGTAGTCCGATCAGTAGTAGCAGTAGTGGTAGTAGTTTTAGTAGCAGTAGTAGTAGTAGTAGTAGTAGTAGTAGTAGGGGTAGTAGTGGTAGTAATAGTAGTAGTAGTGGTGGTAGTAGTAGTAGTAGTAGTAGTAATCGTAATGGTAATGGTCGTAGTAGTCCGATCAGTAGTAGCAGTAGTGGTAGTAGTTTTAGTAGTAGTAGTAGTAGGGGTAGTAGTAGTAGTAGTAGTAGTAGTAGTGGTAGTAGTAGTAGTAGTAGTAATCGTAATGGTAATGGTTGTAGTAGTCCGATCAGTAGTAGCAGTAGTGGTAGTAGTTTTAGTAGTAGCAGTAGTAGTAGTAGGGGTAGTAGTAGTGGTAGTAATAGTAGTAGTAGTAGTAGTAGTAGTAATCGTAATGGTAATGGTTGTAGTAGTCCGATCAGTAGTAGCAGTAGTACTGGTGATCTCGGTATTTCAGGTCAAGCTGGCTTAAGGAAAAAAACTGAGAAAATTACGAAAATAATTAAAAAATAAAATAAAATATACAAAAATATATTTCAGTTTCTAATAGCTTTGAAAAGAAGTTCAAACACTTTTTGAAATTATAAAGAGCACAAGAAAAATGAAACCCTATACAAATATTTCAGGACACTTAAAAATATTAAATTACTTGCTTTCATCAACAAAAAATGAGTAACAATTTGAAAATGCATGACAACATTTTTTAAGGAAAACCAGATTTGTGACATTTTTAATGTTTAACTGCTGCTGTTGTCACTTGTTTTTGTTGTTTTTGCTGTGGTGTCACCTGCCCAGGGACGACAGATGGAAATGAGCATTTTTGCAATAATCTGGAGTATTTACACTGCGATGTTGTGGATTTTCATTAGTATGCACTGTTCTTGTTAAATAAAAGAATACATTAATTAATTAAAAGAACATTACCCAAAATACATGAATCAGATTTGTATTTCTTCTGGTTTAAATTTAGAAATGTAGCTGCAGTAACCCTAAAAGGACTCTCTGAACCCCAGCACCTGCAGACGATCCTGACCGGAGGTTCTGAGCTTCACATGAGGTCAGTCCATAAACTGAGAATGAGAAACGACGTGTCCTAAACTCAATTTCCATACTAAAGGCTGCCACATGCTAAGCTTTTCGGGGCTTGAACGATTTTTTAATGTGCGACAAAAAGTGCACACCACAGACACAAGGAGAATCTTATGAGATTTAAAATCTCCGATCGCAAACACTGCAGCGGGATATAAAGTAGTGCTGTCAGGCGATTAAAAAAATTAATGTAATTAATTACAGGATTTGTAATTAATTAATCTAATTAATCACATTTTAATCTGAGAGAGAGAGAGAGAGATTGTGAGTGAGTCAGCGAGCGAACAAACCCACTTTGCAATTGAGTTTGTCAGTTTTTCTGTTGGCTTTGCTCATTCGTTTCCCAAATTCAGCGAAGTGAGCTCACGTTATCACCAGTCCAGTAACGATGGAACTTGTCCGGATGTGTTTGTCGTTCAAATGATCCGTCAGGCTGGAGCAGCTTCAGTGATCGGAAAATTCTTCTTGGCAAAAGCTCCAAATCACAGCGTTCTTGTTGATCGTCCCGTCTTCATTCTTTTTATAAATAAACTTGCCGTTCAAAGGTCCTGGCAGCGATTTGCTCGCCGCACACCAAATTTAAAATGCATTAATTTTATAACGCATTAATTTGCAGTGTAATTAATTAATCTAATTAACGTGTTAAACTGACAGCTCTAATATAAAGCTGTGAGCGCGATCACGTCAGCTGTTTCCTGTCTAGCCCATAAGAACCCAGACCTATTTTTCCTTAAAGGAAAATGATGTGGGATATACCACAGAGCATTAGTGTCCATGACCATGTTATTTACGACAAATCGGTCACATCAGGTTTTTCATGGGCGGCAGTAGCTTAGTTGGTAGAGCATTTGTCCACTGAGCCAAAGGTTGTCTTTCCTTGTTGGAAAGTGCTTTGGGTGCCTTGAAGATGGAAAAGCGCTATATAAAAAATGTGACTTCTTATTTTAAGGCTAAAAGCCCAATGTGACATATATGTTATAGCAAGATTTCCGTATCTGGTTTCTACTTTCTTCAACAAACATGGTCAGAGCAGGTTGAATGTGATATAGGACATGTTTTCAAAGCACTGAAATTGCTACATGTTTGAAATGACCTGGAGTATCAAAAAACAGCTGTTTAAATTTAGCTGCTTCCTTGAAATTTGCACACAGGATATAGCAGCATTTTGGAGAGCCCACTTCCTGTTGGAGTCACATGACTGTCACATGGTCATCATACCAGGATGTTTATGTCGCTTAGAGGACTTAATGAGTTAAGGTCAGACATGAAGCTTTATAAGGAAAAGACTGGGGCTTTCAGAGTGTTTGTTACACTGGTGTCACCGTGGGTTCTTATGGTTCTTATAAAATGACTCGCTTTGAGACTCTTAAGTGTTCAAAGATCAGAGCGCTGCACTTTTAGTTTAGACACAAGTCAAAATTATTATTATTATTTGTGAAATGTGGTGCAGTACTTATATGTGATTTTTAAAGCATAAAAGATTGGTGATAAAACCCACAGGAAGTAGAGTCAGTGACTGGGTGCACATGGACGAGTGTAATCCGATTGCAAACGGATTGGGATCGTATCAAATTCATGTGCACAGGCTAAGGATCGTATAGGGATTGGTTTCCCGAATCCGATTGGAACCCCTGGCTTAGGCCGATAGTAATCCGCTTGGTGCCGCCTTGTGCACGATATCGGACCGGATTGGCGTAATGCACATGCGTGGGAATTTTCGCCAGGGATTTCACCCGGAAGTGGCAGGAGGCGCCGACGCCGTCATAAGTAGCGATTGTTGCCGGAAAAGTCAGACAAAATCATGGCTGCGAAGAAAGAATGCACAACACGTACACCAATGCTGCTCCGTCAAACTCCTCGAGCGCCATCTTTGTATACCGCCACATAGTTTGTTGTGTTTTTATTGAGTAGCCATCACCCGCAAGTAGTTGGACCACAGCGCCACATAGCGTAGCGGAGCCGGCCAGGTCGCTGACTATTATCCGATTACACGAGTTTCATGTGCACTTGGATTATAGGACAGACCACCCGCCGAGTAACGGGATCATATTTGGAGAAATCCAGTCCGATCCTACCATGTGCACGCAGTGAGTATCGCCAATCTGCAGCTTCACCTCGATCCTTCAGACACACCTGAGGAACTACTCTGGCCTTTTGACTTTTAAAAAATGCCTCAAACTGGATTCACAGCGGTGTTTTGTGGACTGGGGTCATTATTTGTGGAAGACAAATTCTATGGAGAATGTGGATGAGATGCTGCAGTTTAAATTTAGAACTTTCCAAGAGTCTGAGTATCTTGCTTTGGCATCTGACTTTCGAGACCTTTGACAACCTTGGCATCCTCTACCTGCAGGTTAAGTCACTGGCAACACGTTCAGTTGTGATTGTAGTACTTTTTAAAAACTTTGACATATTTGTACTTTGTGAACAGTGGATCCAGTAGTTTGCAGAGTAATCCAGACTCTTTAAACTCCCATTTGACATGAGTTTGTTTACCGCCGGGTTTATGACACAGGCAATAATCGTAACAAGTTTTTACGAGGCAACAAAGCGAGACGCAGACGGGCACATGGTGGAACACATCTGCCTCGCCGACATGCTTCACGATGTTTACTTGGAAAAAAAAGAAAAGAAAAAAAGAACAGCCCCATTTGTTTACAGAATCCTTTAATTAAACCGTAGCAATTACAGGGTGCAAATGTGATGAAAAGTTATAAAACATCTAACCCCGTCTGAGGCTGGAGCACGTGCTGATTCCTCTCAGTGGGGATTTTTTTTTTTTTTAACAGACTGAGGAGTTATGTTGTTGTAGAACTAACTGTGGTACAGTTGCAGGAGTGGAAGTTAAAGTCACAGTTGTACTAGTACTAGTAGTAGTAGTAGTAGTAGTAGTAGTAGTAGTAGTAGTAGTAGTAGAAGTAGTAGTAGTGTTGGTTGTCATAGTAGTCCTATCAGTAGCTGCGGTAGTGTTGTAGTAGTAGTAATCGTAATGATAATGGTCATAGTAGTCCTATCAGTTAACAGTAGTAATATTAGTTTTAGTAGTAGTAATAGTAATAGTGGTAGTAGTAATAGTGGTGGTAGTAGTAATAGTAGTTTTAGTAGTAGTAGTAGTAATGACTGTTGTAATAGTCCTGTCAGTAGTAGTTGTAGTAGTAGTGGTGGTATTGGTTGTCATAGCAGTTCTACTAGTAGCTGTGGTAATGTTGTAGTAGTAGTAGTAATACACCTCTATCCATCCATCCATTTTCTTCCGCTTATCCGGGGCCGGGTCGCGGGGGCAACAGTCTAAGCAGGGACTCCCAGACTTCCTTCACGGGACGGGTCAGATTAAGAGCGGTTCAGAAGCCCATTATCATGAGTATTCGATCGAGGCCAGTTACGTCGCCCGGATTGGTGTCACCGGGGCCCCACCCTGGAGCCAGGCCTGGGGTGGGAGCTCGCCAACGAGCGCCTGGTGGCCGGGCCTCTCCCCATGGGGCCCGGCCGGGCTCAGCCCGAAGGAGCGACGTGGGGCCGTCCTCCCGTGGACTCACCACCCGCAGGGGGTGAGTACACCTGTATATCTCAAAAATGTTTTACCATAGTTTAACTTTAAGGTTGTAGTACTAGTAGTAATAGTAGTAGTAGCAGTACTGTTAGTAAGAATATTAGTTGTAGTAATAGTGGCTGTTGTAGTAGTCCTAGTATTAGCAGTAGTAGCTGTGGTAGTTTTGTAGTTGTACAAGTTGTAGTATAGTTACAGTAGTAGGACTGGATGTTAAACTCATAGTAATAGTAGTAGTATTCATAGTAATAGTAGTAGTAGTGGTAGTAGTAGTAGTAGTATTTATAATAATACATCAGTTTTCTATCTCAAAGATGTTTTCCAGTAGTTTAACATAAACAGAAGACAAGGTTGTAGTACTAGTTGTAATAATAGTGGCTGTTGTAGTAGTCTTAGTAGAATCAGTGGTAGTGTTGTAGTACTAGTTGTAGTAGTAGTAGTACTCAAAGTAGTTAAAGTAGTAGAAAAATTAAAAAATCTTTATATAATCCTGTTGAAACATGTGCAAATCAGATCTAGTAATAAACGTGTTGGTTTATGATTTAGAAATGAGCAAACACGAGGTTTATGGAAAGCTTTTCAAAGAAGTTAATGAAGTAGTGTGGCCCAGATGTAGTAGTAGTTGTTGTAGTAGTCGTAGTAGTTTAATAAAAGGGAAACTTTTACAGGGTGCGTCTCTAATTTGAGGATGAAAGACAGACGCCGTTAGCAGATCACAGATGTGGTACATTGAAGTGGTAATGTGGATTTTGTTGTACCACTTTAAAGTTTGTTGGAATAGTCGCAGTAACTCTTGTAGTAGAGGTAGTAGTGCAGTAGTAGTATAAGTATAAGTACTAGTGGCTGTAGTAGCGTTGTAGTAGTTGTCATAGCACATAACAAGTTTTCATATTAGTAGTAGTAGTAGTAGGTAATAGAAGTAGTAGTAGTAGTAGTAGTAGGTAATAGAAGTAGTAGTAGTAGTAGTAGTAGTAGTAGTAGTAGTAGTAGTAGTAGTAGGTAATAGAAGTAGTAGTAGTAGTAGTAGGTAATAGAAGTAGTAGTAGTAGGTAATAGAAGTAGTAGTAGTAGTAGTAGTAGTAGTAGTAGGTAATAGAAGTAGTAGTAAGTAATAATAGTAGTAGTAGTAGTACATAATAGTAGTAGTAGTAGGTAATAGAAATAGTAGTAGTAGTAGTAGTACATAATAGAAGTAGTAGTAGTAGGTAATAGAAGTAGTAGTAGTAGTAATAGTAGTAGTAGTAGTAGGTAGTAGTAGTAGTAGGTAGGTAATAGAAGTAGTAGGTAATAATAGTAGTAGGTAATAGTAGTAGTAGTAGTGAGTAATAATAGTAGTAGTAGTAGGTAATAGAAATAGTAGTAGTAGTACTACATAATAGAAGTAGTAGTAGTAGTACATAACATAGCAGAAGTAGTACGACAGCACACATTACAGCTGACACTAGTGCTACATACAAGCTGTGACTTTGTTTTTGTAAAAGTTTGAAGTAGAAATAGTAGTACTAGAGCGAGTCTAGATCCTGCCTGAGCTCTCAAGTTCCTCTGAGGGGGGCTGGAGTTCCTCTGGTGTTCCTCTGAGGGGGCTGGAGTTCCTCTGAGGGGGTTGGAGTTCCTCTGAGGGGGGCTGGTGTTCCTCTGAGGGGGCTGGTGTTCCTCTGAAGGGGGCTGTAGTTCCTCTGAGGGGGGCTGGTGTTCCTCTGAGGGGGTGGTGTTCCTCTGAGGGGGCTGGTGTTCCTCTGGGGGGGCTGGAGTTCCTCTGAGGGGGCTGGTGTTCCTCTGAGGGCGGCTGGTGTTCCTCTGAGGGGGGTGGTGTTCCTCTGAGGGGGGCTGTAGTTCCTCTGGGGGGGCTGTAGTTCCTCTGAGGGGGGCTGGAGTTCCTCTGAGGGGGCTGGAGTTCCTCTGAGGGGGCTGGTGTTCCTCTGGGGGGGGCTGGAGTTCCTCTGAGGGGGCTGGTGTTCCTCTGAGGGCGGCTGGTGTTCCTCTGAGGGGGGCTGTAGTTCCTCTGGGGGGGCTGTAGTTCCTCTGAGGGGGCGGTGTTCCTCTGAGGGGGCTGGAGTTCCTCTGAGGGGGCTGGTGTTCCTCTGAAGGGGGCTGGTGTTCCTCTGAGGGGGCTGGTGTTCCTCTGAGGGGGGCTGGTGTTCCTCTGAGGGGGCTGGTGTTTGGTGTTGGTCAGATGTTTGACAGATGGATCACAGACGCAGTCAGAGAAGGTCCAGAAGGTCTCACTCTGCACCAACAAACCAAAAATCACACCTGTTCCAGATCAGACTCAGCTCGGCTTTGGTGAAGGTTTTGGTTTAATATTTGTACGTCTATAAAATGTCACAACAGTTCACCGTATCATGTTCAGGTGTTTGGGCTGCAGGTGTCTTTGTTTGGGTTAAGTCCTGGTTTAGTCTGGGTTTAGTCTGGGTTAAGGCTGGTTTAGTCTTGATTTAGTCCTCGTGTAGTCTGAGTTTAATCCTGGTTTAGTCCTGGTTTAGTCTGGGTTTAGTCTGGGTTAAGGCTGGGTTCAATCCTGGTTTAGTCCTGGTTTAGTCTGGGTTTAGTCTGGGTTAAGGCTGGGTTCAGTCCTGGTTTAGTCCTGGTTTAGTCTGGGTTAATTCTGGTTTAGTCTGGGTTTATTCCTGGTTAAGGCTGGGTTCAGTCCTGGTTTAGTCTTGGTTTAGTCTGGGTTAATCCTGGTTTAGTCTGTGTTTATTCCTGGTTAAGGCCGAGTTCAGTCCTGGTTTTGTCTGGGTTTAGTCTACGTTCAGTTCTGGTTTAGTCTGGGTTCAGTCCTGGTTTAGTCTGGGTTTAGTCCTGGTTTACTCTTGGTTTATTCTTGGTTAAGGCCGGGTTTAGTCCTCATTTAGTGTAGGTTTAGTCTTGGTTTAGTCTACGTTTAATTCTGGTTTATTCCTGGTTAAGATCGGTTTAAGCCTGGTTTAGTCTGGGTTAAGACTGCTTTAGTCTTGGTTTAGTCTGGGTTTATTCTAGGCTTAATCCTGGTTTAGTCTGGGTTTAGTCCTGGTTTAGTCCTGGTTTAGTTTGGGTTTATTCCGGGTTCAGGCCGGGTTCAGTCCTGGTTTAGTCAAGTTTAGTCCTGGTTTAGTCTTGGTTTATTCTTGGTTTAGTTTGGGTTTATTCCTGGTTAAGGCTGTGTTCAGTCCTGGTTTGGTCCTAGTTTAGTCTGGATTTAGTCCTGGTTTAGTCTTTGGTGAAGGTTCTAGTTGAATATTTGCCCCGTGTATTATTTTCAGGTGTTCTTGAGGCTGCAGGTGTCTTTGTCCACACTTTGGTCTAATCCCTGACCTCTTCTTGACACCAGATCTAATAAAGATCTGAGCATGTGAGATGGTCCAAACAGGATCTGCCGTCAGCCTGCAGGGGTCGCCGGTCTTATCGGGGTTCCTCGGTGTGTCAGGAGACGTTTCTGATACGTGAGGAGGCTCGAGGTCACAGGTTATCAGAGGAGCTCAGGCTGTGGACCAGGTGAGGGTCAGAAGGTCACTCTAAAGGAAGTGGAATTCACACAACTTTAAATGTGAAAAGGTTTAACCAGTTTAAACCAGGACTAAACCAGAACTAAACCAGGTCTACCCCAGTCTAAACCAGGACTAAACCAGGACTGAAACAGGACTAAACCAAGAAGAAACCAGGTCCACACCAGTTTAAAACAGGACCGAAACCAGGAGTGAACCAGGACTAAACCAAGTAAAAACCAGGTCCACCCCAGCTTAAAACAGGACTAAACCAGGACTAAATCAGGACTAAACCAAATAAAAACCAGGTCCACTCCAGTCTAAACCAGGACTAAACCAAGACTGAAACAGAACTAAACCAAGAAGAAACCAGGGCCACCCCAGTTTATACCAGGACTAAACCAGGACTGAAACAGGACTAAACCAAATAAAAACCAGGTCCACACCAGTTTAAGCCAGGACTGAACCAGGACTAAACCAAATAAAAACCAGGTCCACACCAGTTTAAGCCAGGACTGAACCAGGACTGAACCAGGACTAAACCAAGTAGAAACCAGGTCCGGCCCAGTCTAAACCAGGACTAAACCAGGACTGAACCAGGTCCACTCCAGTCTAAACCAGGACTAAACCAGGACTAAACCAGGACTAGACCAGGACTAAACCAAGAAGAAACCAGGTCCACCCCAGTTTTTGTTGTTGAAAAATGGTCCCTCTTTGAACCCAACATGCCTACATGTATGTCAGGAGTCTGTATTTTTTCCAAGTAGAGAAGCAGAGATCGGGGATAGGTGCACTCCTAACCTAACCTTACTCACAGCAGATTGAAATAAGTTCTTCACATTATCACCCTGGAACACTCACTGAGATCAGGAAAAGGAAGATCGTCATGAGAGAAAAGTACACATTATCTTTGGTTCGCTCGGGCGCTTTGTCTTCGATTTGTGCCCAAACCTCAGCGCTGCTCTGTGATTGGTCCGGCGGGAGGGCCTTATCGCTTCGGTGCGTTCGTGCCGTGATGGATTCTCGTGAGGTTTTTAAATCACAAATATCGTGAAATCCGTCTTAAGGTTATTCAATAACAGGACAATACAGGATAATTCAAACAAAACAAAGAAAGTTCAGGTTCATAATCAGTTATACCTGATTTAGACCTGATTAGTTCGGGGTTGGTTTAGTCTAGCCTGGTTTAATCCTGGTTTAGTCTGGGTTCAGTCCTGGTTTAGTCCTTGTTTAGTCTGGGTTCAGTCCTGGTTTAGTCCTTGTTTAGTCTAGGTTTAGTCCTGGTTTAGTCTGGGTTAATCCTGGTTTAGTCTGGGTTTATTTCTGGTTAAGGCCGCATTCAATCCCGGTTTAGTCTGGGTTTAGTCTAGGTTTAGTCCTGGTTAAGTCTGCCTTAATCCTGGTTTAGTCTGGGTTTACTGTATTCCTGGTTAAGGCTGGGTTCCGTCCTGGTTTAGTCTTAGTTTAGTCTGGGTTAATCCTGGTTTAGTCTCTGTTTATTCCTGATTAAGGCTGAGTTCAGTCCTGGTTTCGTCTGGGTTTAGTCTAGGTCCAGTTCTGGTTTAGTCTGGGTTTAGTCCTGGTTTAGTCCTAGTTTAGTCTGGGTTTAGTCCTGGTTTAGTCTGGGTTTATTCCTGGTTAAGGCCGGGTTTAGTCCTCATTTAGTCTGGGTTCAGTCCTGGTTTAGTCCTAGTTTAGTCTGGGTTCAGTCCTGGTTTAGTCTGGGTTCAGTCCTGGTTTAGTCTGGGTTTAATCCTGGTTTAGTCTGGGTTAATCCCTGTTTAGTCTGGGTTTATTCCTGGTTAAGGCTGAGTTCAGTCCTGGTTTAGTCTGGGTTTAGTCTAGGTTCAGTCCTGGTTTAGTTCTAGTTTAGTCTGGGTTTAGTCCTGGTTTAGTTTGGGTTAATCCTGGTTTAGTCTGGGTTTATTCCTGGTTAAGGCCAACTTCAGTCCTGGTTTAGTCTAGGTTCAGTTCTGGTTTAGTCTGGGTTCAGTCCTGGTTTAGTCCTAGTTTAGTCTAGGTTTAGTCCTGGTTTAGTCTGGGTTCAGTCCTGGTTTAGTCTAGGTTTAGTCCTGTTTTAGTCTGGGTTTATTCCTTTTAAGAAAGTTTAGGATGAGGGAAAATAGCGAGCAGACGTTCTGAAAAAAAAGTCCTCGTCCCAAGAATCCTGTCCAAGTCCTGAGTGAAGATAATGAGTCCGGATCCCCGTGTCTCATGTGGATGCTTCACCACGTGGTCCTTTATCTGGACATGGCACCACTGCCCCAACACGCTCCACACTCTTCTCCAGCGTAAACACGCCGCCGGACTCTCCAACTTCAGCCGTCCTCATCTGGTCTCTGAGCCAGCACTAAATCACGGTCAAAAACTCATAAAAGTCCTCTCCCTTTTCAGCTTGTGTCAGTCTGTGAGCCAGTATAAGCTTGTTATAACATTTTTGAAGCAGTTCCTCTTCCAAAGTTTTTAATGCCTTTGGTCTGGTACAAAAATAACTCCAATTCAACCCCTGATATCCTGGAGTCTGCTTGACGTCTGTATTCTAAAAACAGGACTCGCCATTGGGACATCGTCACTAAACATGTCCTTCCAGCCCGGCCCGGAACAGTACGGTTATATTTGGACCTAGAATATGCGGTGTAATCCCAGTTCTGTGCCAAACACCAGGCTCAGATCTGCTCACTGGTACAGGATGTGTTTAATACTGCAGTTGGAAAGAATGGGACGAACGTTTGCTCGGACTTCAGGTTCATAATCGACAATGTTAACAGGCGGACCTGATTTAGACCTGGTTTACTTCTGGGTTAGGGTTTAGTCTGGTCTGGTTTAGGCCTTGTTCAGTCCTGGTTTGTGTTGCTGTAATCCTGCTTTAGTCCTTGTTCAATCCTGGTTTTGTGCTGTTTTACTCCTGGTTTAGTCCTGGTTTAGTCCTGGTGTAGTCTGGGTTTAGTCCAGTCTGGTCTGGGTTCAGTCCTGGTATAATCTGGGTTTATTCCTGGTTAAGGCTGGGTTCACTCCTTGTTTAGTCTTGGATGAGTCCTGGCTTAGTCCTGATTTATTTGTGGTTTAGGCCTGGTTTAATCTTGGATGAGTCCTGGCTTAGTCCTGATTTATTTGTGGTTTAGTCCTGGTTTAGTCTTGGTTAAGTTTTGGCTTAGTCCTGATTTATTTGTGGTTTAGTCCTGGTTTAGTCTTGGTTAAGTTTTGGCTTAGTCCTGATTTATTCATGGTTTAGTCCTTGTTCAGTCTTGGTTGAGTCTTGGCTTAGTCCTGATTTATTCGTGGTTTAGTTCTGGTTTGGACTGTGTTAATCCTGGTTTATTTCTGGTTAAGGCCAGGTTCAGTCCTGCTGTAGTCCTGGTTGAGTCCTGGTTTAGTCCAAATTTATTCCTAGTTTAGTACAGGTTTAGTCCTTGTTTAGTCTGCATTAATCCTGGTTTAGTCCGAGTTTATTCCTGGTTAAGGCCAAGTTCAGTCTTGCTTACAGCCTTTCTTTATCTGTGTGTCGTTTTCCCTGTATCCTGGTTTAGTCCTGGTTTAGTCCTGGGTTAGTCCTGGTTTATTTCTGGTTTAGTCCTGGTTCAGTCCGGGTTTAGTCCTGGTTTAGCCCTGGTTTATTTCTGGTTAAGGCCGAGTTCAGTCCTGCTTACAGCCTTTCTTTATCAGTGTGGTGCTTTCCTTGTATCCTGGTTTAGTCCTGGTTAATTCCGGGTTTAGTCCTGGTTTAGTCCTTGTTTAGTCCTGGTTTAGTCCTGGTTTAGTCCTGGTTCAGTCCTGGTTTAGTCCTGGTTCAGTCCTGGTTTAGTCCTGGTTAAATCTGAGTTTATTCCTGGTTACGGCCGGGTTCAGTCCGGGTTTAGTCCTTGTTTAGTCCTGGTTTGGTCCTGGTTTAGTCCTGGTTACAGCCGTTCTTTATCTGTGTGGTTTTCCCTGTATCTGTGTGACCGGGTCGTGTCTGCTCGGCCCATGTGCTCTCATGTGATCTCTGTGTGATGTTCTGCACATGTCGCCCAGACCAGCAGAAGAACTCGAACGAGCAAAGCATCGATTCGTCCTGTGAGCTTTGGCCGTGAACGAGGAGCTCGTCTGGTGTACGTGGTTTCTATTTTTACACTCGCATTCAAGGATTCACTCAAGTTATGCATCGTTTTGAAATGTGGTTTTGCATTCTAGACATTTGTGAAAGATGTTACAAATATATTCAGTATGTTCTCCAGGAGAGGTGGGATTTGGAAATTGAAATTGCTTGGAGTGGTTTGTGCTTGCCCATTGCTCTGTAATTAATTAATTTGTTCTTTAATTTTATTTTCTTAATCGATGATGTATGTAGGATTCAACAGCATCGCTTTAGTGCGATGTGCGGTTATCCACAGGAAGAGCCCACAACGTGCGGCGCTTTGTTGTGACGACATTTACAGTGACGTCAGCTCCCATTGGGCACCACGTTTCTCTAACACGGAAGTCATTCATATTTTTTTTCCTTTCTTTTCTCCTTGACGTGTTTGTTTTGATCAGGACGACCCATGCCAGTTCCTGTTAGTCACGTTAATCTGAACTCTGAACCTATAAAAAATATTTGAGAAGTGTGCATTCTGGATTTGACAATATAGAGAGCCAAAAACTAAAACCTTAAATAAGTACAGTCCATCACCCCTGACAGGTTGCTCCAGCTGCATCAAAAGATTGTTGAAATCGTCAAAGAATATCGAAAACCTCTTCAGGCATGTTTTTGACGAGGGAACAACGTTATAACATAGGCGAAAGATCCAAAATATTATAGTTTTGTTATAAATATTATACTTTTGTTGTTCAGAGAGTGACTTGTGTCGTTCCAGTAAATAAAAACGACAAAACAATCTGTCTGGTCACCATTCTCTCCATTGCGTCTTGAGCCAGAGCCAAACATGGTCGTCCAAGTTCGTCCATGGTTGAAGGAGTTCATTGGTCACTGTTGAAAACTGTGATGCTTTTCCGTCCCCTGTGATATTTATTTCCATTCTTTTCACCTTGTAAGCAGCCAGGACGGACCATGCGAGTCCCCGATTGGCTAATCCACCTGTCAATCACGGTAATCTGAAATCTGAACCCATCTTTGTAAAAAAGTATTTGAGAAGTGTGTATTCTGGATATCTAAAACGTCTTCGGGCATGTTTTTGACGAGGAAACGTTATAACATGGGAGAAAGATCCAAAATTATAGTTTTGTTAACTTGCTCTTACTTCAGCTCGTGTTGTTTCCTGTTTTCTAGGATTCTATGATTAGATCCGAATCCGAACGGTCCAGACGTGCTCAGAATCAGACCACCAGTGTTCGCTAATGCGAGTTGGTTGAATTTGCTGTAGGTCCGTTTGAACAGAGTGGTGTCTCTTCAGCCAGTCTGTCTGTTATGTAATGACAAGATTGTGTGGTTTCTGCTGATTCGGGTAAACACAGAGAGAGCAGAGGCCCGGCCAAAGTATTTCTGAGCAGGAAAATCTCGAGGGAGTGAAGGAAGAAGAGGCTTAAAGCAACTTGACCTATCTGTGTCCTCAGATACAGTCGAAACATGTTCATAGCAAACACAGATTTTACTGAGAACAACTGTAATGCTGATTTATTCTGAATTACAAAAACATTTGACCTAATAGGCAAGTTGTTTATGTTGTAATTTCGTGTCGGTTTAAGACGATTCTCCAGTCAGAAAGCAGACTGAGCAATAAGTCCAAATATTCGTGCAGAGAAACACAAATCTATTACAGAAGTCTTTTTTATTTGATGAACTCTTTCTTTTACAAAATATTATAATATTATGAACAACCTGAAACTTTAAGAAAAATGTAATTTCATCACAAGCGTACAGGTTTCCCATTCACCTCCGTGAACAAATAGGAATTAGACCTGCTTTAATCCTGGTTTAGGCCTGGTTTAGGCCTAGTTTAGTCCTGGTTTATTCCTGGTTTAGCCTTGGTTTAGTCCTGGTTTAGTCCTGGTTTAGCCCTGGTTTAGTCCTGGTTTAGTCCTGGTTTAGTCCTGGTTTAGGCCTGGTTTAGCCCTGGTTTAGTCCTGGTTTAGTCCTGGTTTAGGCCTGGTTTAGCCCTGGTTTAGTCCTGGTTTAGATATACTAGTATATTTTAAACCTGTTTTAGACCAACCTGTAGTCCTGATTTGTATAATGTTATAGACGTCGCTGTTTGAGTCCTGTTTTAGGTCTTAGTTCTGGTTTAGTCCTGTTTTAGGTCTTAGTTCTGGTTTAGTCCTGTTTTAGGTCTTAGTTCTGGTTTAGTCCTGTTTTAGATCTTAGTCCTGGCTTTGACCTGGTTTAGTTGTGATTTAATTAGGAATTGGAAAATCCTGCACTCTGCGTCCATTTTTCTCATTTTTGACATTTTGCTAATGAGGGTTTCACGGTCAACAGTCAAAACGATGGTCCTTTAAGAGCGTTTGGAAAGAGGTGAGTCTTCATTTGTGCTGCTCTGGTGGGAGGGGTCATGTACAGAGGCGCTGGAGACGCTGCTTTGCTAAACTGTGTAGAAAATTACCAATATTTTAATAGAAAATTAAAATATAATTCAAATATTCTAATAGAAAATCAGTCGAGGGCCAGATTAAAGGTCTTGGAGGGCCGGATCTGGCCCCCGGGCCGCATGTTTGACATCCCTGATATAGACTATTAAAAAGTCTTAAAAATGTAAAAACAGAAAAATTTTTCAGTTTGCAAGGGTTCTTCCTCACTTACCTTCTCCATTCAGAGCATCATAATTATTCACCACGATGAGTTTATGGCACTTTTCACAACTTTCAGAGGCCAGAGTGAAGTTTTCCTGTCAAAGTCAAAATCAAGTTCAAAAACTGGACGGATCAGGATATTGTTTGGGTTATTGGTGGGTTTCTAAATGAAATCTTTGTCCTTCGTCCGTCCGTCAGCAGGTCTGGAGAGTCTGGAGAAGGTCAGCCGTTATGAACTCATGGGTGGTCCTCACATCTCCTCTGAGTTTAGACTTTGGCATCAGCAGCTACACAAACTACAGACCTGAAGCCAAGTTCACCAACGCTGAAATAAAACTGAAAATAGAAATGTT
The DNA here is from genome assembly GCA_036785185.1 of Paratrypauchen microcephalus. NCBI lineage: Eukaryota > Metazoa > Chordata > Actinopteri > Gobiiformes > Gobiidae > Paratrypauchen > Paratrypauchen microcephalus. The sequence continues at coordinate 53,909 of JAVJIX010000177.1, forward strand.
TTTGGGTGGAGGGTCCTGTTTGTTTCCATGAAGATGTGGTTGCTTTGCCGTATAGGTCAGATCTGTGGAGAGGCTCATTTCCCATGTGACAGTCAGAGTAACTTAAACTGGACATAACATTGTATTTATATATTTAAAGTTCATAAATTTGAAGGATTAAATTAAAGGTCCCATGGCATGAAATTTTCACTTTCTGAGGTTTTTGAATGTTAATGTGAGCTCCCCTACCCTGTTTAGCCCCCCCCCCCATCCCATGGTTAAAAGTTGCGAAATGTCTAAACTGAGCATTTGCGATCCTTTTCTGCGTTACAAAAAATCGGAGCTCAAACGGGCAATTTTGAACAAGGCACCTTATTGACGTCAGATCGAAAAAAGAAATGCAAATGCAGTTCCACCCCCGTCTGTCTGTACTCAGCGTCTCTGTAAATCACGCCCAGAGAGTTTGGACTGAGAATGCGCTAGGCAATGCTAAATGCGTTTTTTTATTTGCCTGGAGGCACGTCCGAGTGTTTCTAGGCTCGGAAGTCCTTTATCTGAGCCTCTGGACCTTTGAACAGCAGTGGTTTAATTTTATTTTCTGTGGAAATGTGTTTATTTTTCAATGGAACGCTTCAAATCTCTCCCCCCGTGCAAAAACACGGAAATGGATCAGCTGAGAGCTCTGAGCCCAGAGCGGAGAGTTTGGCCACGCCCCCACCCTCTACTATTGGCCAGCTGTTTTCTCCTCATTTGCATTCAAGCAACAACGCCCATTATGGCCTGTTCTGAGGGAGAAAAATTACTCTTTCTCATCCTATCTCTGTTTCTCATGCAGTGTTGATTTTGAAGAAGGATTCATTTACAGTATTAGGGAACCATTAAGGAGCCATATAAAAGCATCAAGAAGTACCTTGTCATGGGATCTTTAAACAATCAGTAAATCGTATGTGAAGGAGCTGCAAGAAACACGAATGTTTAAATAATTTCTTATTGTCACATAAAGCTTTCGTCACTTTAGAGCAGGGGTGTCCAAACTTTTTTCATCCAGGGCCACATATCTAAGCACAGACGAAGCAGAGGGCCGATCGAGGGCCTTATACTGGTCCTCAATACAGTCAGTAATTGAAATATCTCCATGTTTAACACGTTAGAATGAGCTATCAGTCTTTTATTCATGCTAAAATCCTCAAAACCACACAATAAATATTAAATGTGTCCGAACAGGCGGAAACCAGCCGCATGTCGGCATTAGTGAAACCCAGATAATCGCGTTTTTAGTAATTTTTTTCAAAATTTGTGATTTTTGTTTTTTTGCAGAATGTGCTAGTTGAGATCATTTCCCGCGCTCGCGCTCCTGCCAATCACGTTCTGAGTAGCACCGATGTGTTTCCGCCTGTTCGCCTGTCAGCTGTGAGCTTTGTGTTATCAAGGTAGATTTTCAAAAAAAAACTTGCAGTCAAAAGTCATTTGGACCAATTCACTTGGAAGCCTGGGGGCCAAGAAAAATTTGTCTGAGGGCCGCATTTTGTCCACGGGCCGTAGTTTGGACATGCCTGCTTTAGATTTACTCACAGTGTGAAGAGGAAGCGCAACTTTTACTGAAGTAGGATCAAAAGTATGCTGCGATAATTTGAATTAACATTTTTCACGGAAAGCCCCTTGAGATGCAGAGGACCAAGAACCAACAACGTACAGTTTACAGAAGGTCAGAAGCTGCAGCAGCAGTGAGGGGTGTTTGAATTCATTTTTATCAACTGAAACGTTTGTATTAACTTGCTCTACATCAGGGGTGCTCGACCTTTTTTTTTAACAGGGATCTACTTTTGAAGCGAAAAAATTGGATTTGGCTTCAGGCTGCAGTGTGAATGTTGCCCAAGATATGTGGACCTAAAACTGATACATATCCGATCTTTTGGCATGCAACTTCAGTCTGAACGGCCAGGTCGCGTTCAGCCGACCTGGGCGTGTTTCCTCCAACGAGAGTGGTACAAGTCGGCGCTCACAAATGTACACAAATGTTATTCTCGTCATGTGAAAATAGTATATGAACTCCATATCAGTGAAGCGGTGAAGCACGTAGCAATCCCACCCCTCTTGTCTGCGACTCCGCACCAACACATTCATTTCCACGGACGTTGCTGCCACTGCCCCACAAAACGCCGTCCTCAAAAACCTTGTCCTTCTCCTTCTCCATCTCCTCCTTAAAACAAATAAGCTGTACATGTTCTGGCTCTGGTACGACAGCAACTTTAGGCGACTTCCGTAAACACTGAGCACGCTCGCTGCACGTGTCGTGAGGTGTGTGCACCTCGTCTTGTCCTCCAAGGCTCATGCGGGACACTTTTGGGGCAAATAAAGTTCACACTGGAGATCACATACAAGTCGCATTTAATTTGAAATGTGAACGACCTCGCAAAAAAAATCAAAATTGAGCATTAAGCCCTGCAGTCTGAACATATCCATACGCGATCGACTGGTAGATCGTGATCGACTGGTTGGGCACCCCTGCACTACATAATCCTGTTTTTTTTATGTCACTATTTTTGTCCGTTATATATGTTTTTCTGTTATAGAACTGGATCCAAATTTACTCCTATAACTGCTAGCCTCGTGAGCCTCATTTGACTGGACCCAAATGATGTGGGTGAGGGCACTCACTTAGTTCTTGTAATTTCAAGACTTTTTGTAAATTATTCCATGTTGAAGATGCAGAATATTGAAATGCCACTTTCCCAGTCTCTATGCAGACAGTTGGGACAGAAAGAAGCTGTTTTGTGATCGCAGAGCATAATGTGCATCTGTTTTATGTTGAATATACGTACATAGATATGGAGGGAGCAGACACATAATCCCTTTGTAAATGAACATGTACCAGTGACTTAGCCTGCGAGTGTCCAGTGCTGCCCAACCAACACGTGTGTACAGTTCAGTGTCTGAGGGTTACAGTTTGTGATCAATCGCAGACAGGCATGGTAAACGGAGTCCAGCAATTTTAGTGCTTGGGCTGGGGCATTCATATAAATAACATCTCCATAATCTAGAACAGGGTTCGGCAACCTTTACCACTCAAAGAGCCATTTAGACCCGTTTCACACCGTAAAGAAAACACTGGGAGCCGCAAAACCCTTTTGAAATTTAAAATGAAATAACACTGCATATAACGTTTTTTTTTTACCTTTGTGCCATAGAATTACATTTTGAAAATGAACTAAAATAAAATACATTTTAATTAAATACAGTGGTCCCTCGCTGTTTCGCAGATTTTTTTTAATAGTGTATCAATACGCATTGTGTTCTGCATCCTGACTGTAGACCTTTGTCTTTGTCAGTCATTCTCCTCCGTGTCTCCTGTACAGAATGCGGTCAGTTTGCCAAATTTATTTAAATGTTTGATCACGAGCAGTGTGACTCTGAAGTGAGGACTGAGCGGTCAGGCATTTGGGCACATGCCAGAAAGGCCGCGGCCGAGCGTCTCATGTCCACGCGCACACTTCTCCGGGTGGTCAGTGAGCAATCGGGAAGTAGCGACAGTGTTTCTGCAGAACGAACTGGTGGAACCTGGAGTCCAGGCGGCGGAACCAGTCCTGAGAGCGCACGGATGCTTCCTCACTACTTCTGTGTTTGAATGAGAAGCAGTCCGAGCCGCACCAGACCTGGTTTAGTCTTGGTTCAAACCGGGTTTAGTCCTAGGTTAGACCTGGTTTAGTCCTGGTTCAGACCGGGTTTAGTCCCTGTTTTAACCTGGTTTAGTCCTGGTTCAGTCCAAGTTTAGGTCTAGACAGCATGGATATTGAACTGTCTTCTGTTAGTGAGCGAGACAGATTATCACAGAGTTTAAATGGAGAATTGTCTCTGCTGCAGCACAGTTCCAGTCAGAGGGACGGACGGCGCAGACGTTTCCGCTCTAATGTGATTATGTCGTGTATTTTAATAATGTTTATTAGGCTCCAGCTTTAGCATCGGCACTGACACAGAGACATCCCTTTCACATCTCCTGTCCTCTGTCTGATCTGTGAGGATTTTTGGACTTTAGTGGAGACTGTGCCTCTGATTGGAGCCAATTCTCCAGTGTGTGTCATGTTGTAATGCTGTTATGCCTTTGAGCAAGACACTTCACTCATTGATGGTCAGATGCTTCATGCTTTTATTCATATTTAGTATTTATTTATCTAAATGCTTCACACTTTGAACCAAACTTTTAATCAACATCATTTTCTCTTTATATCGTTGTTTAGACCAAAACAGTTCAGCGTTATAATTATAATTAACTTCAACCCTCATATTCTTACGGTGGTTTACACTTTTTGTGATGATCTTAATATTAAACTCAGTCGTCCAGGCCTGTGGAGGTTAAGTAAATGTTAGAAAAATCTAATAAAAATACCCAGGAGGTGAAGTACTTTTCAAAGAGCTGTAATGAGCCCAGTGTGATCTGAGCACAGGGAGTGTGTTTATACAAATACTCCCTCTGACTCACTCCATAGTAGTAGTACTAGTAGTAGTAGTAGTAATAACAGAGCAGGCGTTACAATAACCACACCCATGTTAATGTTAGATTAAAAACTCTTGTTTGGACCAAAATCACAGGACTTCAGGGCTGTTCTGTCATTTTCATCCATGTTTTATCTAATCTCACACTGACTCTGTAATATGAGGCTAAAACCACAACTAGGGCTGCTCGATTATGGAAAAAATAATCACAATTATCTCAGTCAATATTGAAATCACGATTATTCAAACGATTTTTTTCAAAATCCCCTACCTACATACAGACACACACACACAAACAAAAGGTTATCACACACAGCTATTCCTCACACAGATTTCTCCTCAGTATAATATAATATAATATAACAGAATATCATTAATACAATATAATATAATATAATAGCGCTAAAATAGAATAGTGATATGACAAACACATTTCATGACATGACTTACCAAAAGCAAAGATGAAGAAGAAGTGAACTTTATTGATCTCACACTGGAAAAATTCTTCTCTGCATTTTAAGCCATCCTAGCCGGGCAGCACACTTCTGCGCCCGGGGACCATCTGCATGATCTTCTTGCTTCGGCTTGGTCAGGACCTAAGCTGGAGTACCTATGGTGCATGTTTTGGGTTGGTGGGGGAAACCGGAGTGCCCGGAGGAAACCCACCCAGACACGGGGAGAACATGCAAACTCCACACAGAAAGGCTCGGGCGACCCGGGGATCGAACCCGGAACCTTCTTGCTGTGAAGCAAGAGCGCTAGCCACTCAGCTACCGTGCCGCCAAAGATGAGATACTGTCGAGCAAATCCGAAAGAGCTCCGAGATGAAGTGTTGTCCGGGATAAGTAATTCACGTAGCCTCTATTGAAAATGTCGATCGCATATCTCTACAAAGTCCCGTGTAAAGTGTGTCTTTGATAAAAGGAGAAGTTCAATTTGTCAACTGGACAAAGTTTGTTTGGTTGAAAACGTTTCGCTGCTCATCCAAGAGGCTTCGTCTCTGTGTTGTAATGTCCGAATAACACCCAGTTAACACCCATAACTGGGTGTTATTCGGACATTACAACACAGGGCCCAAGTGGTTCCCACAAGCACAGAGGGTAAGGAGAAAGACTTTAGACTTTTAGACTTAGACTTAGACTTTAGACTTTATTGTCCCCAAGGGGGAAGAAGAACAACATGTGCAGGAAGCCCTCTCGGTTTGTGGATATCCTAAGTGGGCTGTCAACAAAACCAAGAGAGACAAGGGCAAGAAACAAGACAACAGAGAATCCGAACCCAGGAGGAAAGGGGTAGTGATTCCGTACCTGGCCGGCGTTTCGGAAAAACTACAGAGGATTTTCAGACAATATGAAATTCCAGTCTATTTCAAACCCACAAACACTTTAAGACAAAAACTCGTCCACCCAAAGGACAGAACACCGAGTCACAAACAAAGCAATGTGGTCTACTCCATTCAGTGTAGTGAAGATTGCAGTGAGCGCTATATTGGGGAAACCAAACAGCCACTTCACAAGAGGATGTACCAACACAGGCGGGCGTGCCAGAGTGGACCGTCATCTGCCGTACATCTTCACCTAGAAGCCACGGGCCATTCATTTGAGGACAGTGAGGTTCAGATCTCGGCCAGGGAAAAGAACTGGTTTGAGAGGGGGGTTAAAGAGGCTATTTTTGTCAAAAAAGAGAATCCATCGTTAAACAGAAATGGGGGAGTTAGACACAACTTGTCTCCCATTTATAATTCGATTCTCAAACCAAGTCAAAAACAGACAAAGAAACATTAGGGCAGACGATCCAGGGCAGAGGGGTGGAGAGGGTCGTTAGGCTTGAATAGGGAGGCTAAACTAGTCGCCAGAGTAATTTGGAAAACAAAGAGACAGATTAGGGGGATCGTTTTCAGAGCTTTTTCAGTGTAGGGAGTGCCGCCCGGCAGCAAGATATAAGCAGTGTCTAACCAGCACGATAACCAGAGCTGACGAAGCCTCTCGGATGAGCGGCGAAACGTTTTCAACCAAACAAACTTTGTCCAGTTGACAAATTGAACTTCTCCTTTTATCATGGATTCTACCTGGACGACTGAGGGACTTTTCACGCAAAGTGTGTCTTTGTACGTTGTATTAATAGTAAATACCACGGAGGGTGAACGATCGATTTAAAAGTGATTAAATGTTGCGTTATACTAACTTTGTTTACTGTTGTCTTGTGCAGTTTCCGTGTTCTTGGCTTCGTATGCGAGCGTGTGCGTTCTTGGTAGGAGCTCGTGCTGTCATTGGTCAATTCTTGGCAGCAAATCGTGGTAGCAACTCCTGCCGTGTGATTGGTCAATTCCTGGTAGCAACTAGTGTGAGCTCGACTCGCAGCCGGCCGCAGGCGCCAGTAATTCTGCGCTGCGCATTGGCCCGCGTGGAAGTGAATGTATTGCGCGTGCGCGTCCCTCTCGACAGACAAATGAAAAAAATAATCATTTAGACTCGATTAGATGAATTTTGAGATCGTTTGACCACAAAAGTTGAAATCGTGATCAAAATTCGATTAATTGCACAGCCCTAACCACAACTACAAACTAACATGTGTCTGCGATAAACAAAACTGTCTGGGATAAACTTTTTATGTCCTTTGTTTGACAGTGCAGCGATATTTTGCCCCTGATGCCCTCCCTTGCATTTACTTTACTCTTTGTGGAGAACTCAGAGTGTATCTGTTTAAAAATGTGTTGTTTGCAATTTTTACATTTAGCATTTAATCTGATTTTAACAATATAAATTATGACAATATATCACATGTATTTACAAGTCAAAGATTTTGAAAAAAAAAAAAATCATTTCCCTTATGGATCAATAAAGTTTGCCTAAGTCTAAGTTTAAATAAGGCTAATAACAATGGCTGCTAACCTTGATTACCTGCGTACATCTATGGCAAAAAAAAAGATTTAAATGGGTGAATAAAAAACATGGAGGCGCAGACATAAAGAGGTGTGGCACTTAAAGATGGACTATGGAGCTTTTCTGGCTGTGGTTGTCTCCATGGAGATGTTATTATGTTATTCCATGGAGACCAAACCAGACCAAGTTAAGGGTCAGATCTGTGGAGAGGCGACCCCGCTCAAAGTCAGAATATTCTTGTTTTTCTAGGTATTTTTGAGTTATAAAATGTCCTATAACTGAATAAATGTAAAGTAGAGCTGTTTAATGTCACACTGCGGAACATTCCAGGCATAAAGTTACACAGTGCAGCTTTAAACCTAAAAATTATATACTTTTTTGTCGTCATTTTTGCCGAGGGAACCTTATAACGTGGCCAAATTGTCTAAAAAGCCTCACTCTAACTGTCCGAGCTGAAGCGTTGAAGGTAAAACCTGATACAGAGATGTTCCCGCTGCCTTTAGCTCTCAGCTCTGCACTCAGAAAGTCTGAATGAAAAGAGTCTTTGAGAGCCGTGACCCCTGTGACCCCAGAGAGAGGGTCTGAGGACATTCCGACACTGGACAAGATCCTCGGCTTTAATCAGGACTTCAAACTGAGGAATACCGTTAACTATAGTGTTTGAATTTTGTATTCAGAGCTTTGGGAATGAGTTTCTTAATGGTCATTTTTAGATCCTGAAACGATGAACCCTTGTTTGTCTGCGTCACGTTGCATTGTTACAGAAATTGCGATTTTGTCCACAAGAGATGGAGCTTTTGGATTTCACTGAATGAAAGTTAACAGCCCCGTAATGTTGTGTACTTGGGCAAGGCAAGTAAATATGGTATGAAGAGGCTATTTCCATAAATTTTCTTGGGATTTATCAACAGTTTTGACTTTATAAAAAACAAAACTAGCTGTGTCTGAATGTCCACCTTAGGTTATGTTTATATGATGATGGTCTGAACAGAAGACACAAAAGTGGTGTCGCTTCTTCACTTTTTATTCCGCGTTTAGATGAGCGTTTTCGGGAGGAAATCTGCGTGCAAACGGTGACGCAAAAGTGTGTGGAATTGGATTGGCTAGGTGGCGCTGTGATACATTATCACTATGTCCGTGCGCGTTCGTAGAATTTTCCTTCTTCTCATCTGCGTCGCGAAAAGCAAAACAAAACATGGCTACCGGTAGCAAAAAAAAATAAATGGTGTGGTCAGACGAAGAAGTTCAACTACAGGGGGTCCTCGGGTTACGACCTTGATCCGTTCTTAAGATGCGTCGTAACCCGAATTTCGTCGTAAGTCGGATTTTGACTTTGATCTTCCAACCAAAGCACCAATAACCTTTCCATCTCAATAATTAGACCACTACGGTGCTTGGTTATCACTGTCGCTTTCATAGGAGCAGATCAGAGCCCACATCAGGTACTTCCGCCCACATTGGGCACGCCCACGAGGCCGTCTTCTTCGCCCTACAACCACAACAAAGCGTATTCTTCTGCCGTGCGCCACGCGCCGTTCGCGTTTGTTTACGCCTCTTACCACGCTATATATATATTTTTTTTATGGGGGCACGTTCGTAACCACGAAACGGCGTAAGTTGAGACCGTCGTAACCCAAGGACCCCCCGTATTGCTTCAGACCTGCCAAACAAAGTACACTGATATATGGACCGATGTTTGCCTGGAAGAATCCATGACTCATCACTGTACCAGCGGTGAGTCTGGTAACGCTTGGTCCAGAATGCGCTGCGGTTGCGCATAGACAGACAGCTAAGTGAACCAATCAGAGATTGCGCCATCTTGATTCAAAACTGAGGAGGAACATCCGCTGCGGATGTTCCTCCTCAGGCGGGTGCACTGACGTCACCATCTTTGAACGAATCAGAATCGAGATATCATTTGGCTGGCCAGGTAAGACCGATGTGACATAAATGCGTACGCAACGTCAGCAGATTTGACCAGACATTTGCGTCTTGGGCAGTGTAGACGAAAACGCTACAGTGGAGCGTATTCAAGTTTTCCACTTTGGAGGGCGGTTTCAGTTTTTTGCGTTTTTAAGCCCCCAAAACGCCGTCACCGTCTAAACGAAAGGCACTTCGGATAAAATATTTTGTCATTTTTACCCGTAAGCGTTCTCGTGTAAACAGGCCCTTAGTCCCTAACCCCTCATTCACTCTTTAGCGCCCCCTACTGTGCACTCATTGACAAAGAGATTCGGACACACAGCTCACTACATTTGTGCAACGTGACTCTGGCGTCTGGGTGAAAAAAAGTCCAATAAACTCTGATAAAACTTGATTTCTGTCATAAATAACGATCAGATCAGCCTCTGTGTCCTCGTCGTCGTAACCTCTGCTGCACAGCTGCTGCCCGGGTCCATTCTTAGCCCCATTGTCCGGTCCGTCCCTGCGGCGTCTGCTGGAACGTGCTTGTGGAATACCTCCGCTTTATTTATTTCTATCTCCGCTCTCTCCGCTGCCCCTGCCAGCTACCTCCCCGCCGTGCCAACAACACCCCTGCCAGCTCCAGCTTCGCCCCCGCACTCCTCTCACGCCAGGGTCAACAAGTGTCCGGGCTGTTTCCACGAGCACACCTCCGCACAAGTGTTGGCACAAATGAGAAAATATGAAATAAAATAAAATAAGTACTGCTGTGAGGTGATTTTAAAAAATCATCTAATTTTAATTTGGTGAAAGAGAAAGAGATTGAGAGAGAGGGATTGAGAGAGAGGGATTGAGAGAGAGACAGATTGAGAGAGAGAGAGGGATTGAGAGGGATTGAGAGAGAGAGAGATTGAGAGGGATTGAGAGAGGGAGGGATAGAGAGAGAGAGAGGGATTGAGGAGAGAGAGAGAGGGATTGAGGGAGAGAGAGATTGAGAGAGAGGTATAGAGAGAGAGAGATTGAGAGAGAGAGAGGGATTGAGAGAGAGAGCGATTGAGAGAGAGAGGGAGATTGAGAGAGAGAGAGGGATTGAGAGGGATTGAGAGAGAGAGAGAGAGAGATTGAGAGGGATTGAGAGAGAGAGACAGAGATTGAGAGAGAGAGGGAGAGAGAGATTGAGAGAGAGAGGGGGATTGAGAGAGAGAGATTGAGAGGGATTGAGAGAGAGAGGGAGGGATAGAGAGAGAGGGATTGAGAGAGAGAGATTGAGAGAGAGACAGATTGCGAGAGAGAGAGAGTGATTGAGAGAGAGAGATTGAGAGAGAGACAGATTGAGAGAGAGAGAGGGATAGGGAGGGATTGAGAGAGATTGAGAGAGAGACAGATTGAGAGAGAGAGAGGGATCGAGAGGGATTGAGAGAGATTGAGAGAGAGAGACAGATTGAGAGAGAGAGACAGATTGAGAGAGAGAGGGATTGAGAGGTATTGAGAGAGATTGAGAGAGAGACGGATTGAGAGAGAGAGAGAGAGAGATTGAGAGGGATTGAGAGAGAGAGAGAGAGAGAGATTGAGAGGGATTGAGAGAGAGAGATTGAGAGAGAGAGAGGGATTGAGAGAGAGAGATTGAGAGAGAGAGAGACAGATTGAGAGAGAGAGAGGGATTGAGAGGGATTGAGAGGGATTGAGAGAGAGAGAGGGATTGAGAGAGAGAGGGAGGGATTGAGAGAGAGAGGGAGGGATAGAGAGAGAGAGGGATTGAGGGAGAGAGAGAGAGGGATTGAGAGAGAGGTATAGAGAGAGAGATATTGAGAGAGAGAGAGATTGAGAGAGAGAGATTGAGAGAGAGAGAGAGGCAACCCACTTTGCGATTGAGTTTCAGTTTTTCTGTGGTCGTTTTGCTCATTCGTTTCCCAAATTCTGTGAGCATGGTTTGGTGGTTTGGTGGTTTGTTGGTTTGGTGGTTTGTTGGTTTGGTGGTTTGGTGAAGTGCGCTCACGCTCGCTCTATCACCGGTAACGATAGAACTTGTCCGGACGTTTATTGTTCAAATGATCCGTCAGGCTGGAGCAGCTTCGGTGATCGGAAAATTCTTTTTGACAAAAGCTCCAAATCACGGCGTTCTTGTTGATCGTCCCGTCTTCGTTCTTTTTTATAAATAAACTCGTCGTTCAAAGGCCCTGGCAGCGATTCCCTCCTCGCCACCTGAGTCGAGTCCAGTTTCCTCCAGGATTTATTTGTTTGATTAGCGACGCAGGTGGAAGTGACGCCACTGCCAAGTCGCCTACAGGTCCTTCAGTGGAACAAATTTAAAATGCGCATTGATTTGCCGCTCATAATTAATTGCGTTAATTTTTATGCGCGTTGAAGATGAAGAAAAACAGGCCATTTTCTCAGTTTTTTCTTTTTTTCGCAAACAGAGCCCAAACATGCATCATCCGCACGTTTCCAAACGTCTTCCGGTTTTGAGGCAGTTTCGAGTTCCGGTTTAGAGCCCATTCCCTTTATTCATAATGAGTGAAATGTTCTGCTCAAGGACACAACATTATGGGGCTGATAAAGGTGCAACTTTTCCATTGGAGGCGAGTCACCGGCTTGTCACACCATGCAGATATCGTTACATTCCACGGTTTATTAAACATGAGCGAACAGCTTGAGAAAATGGCACAACCAGACCCAGTTACAGGTCAGATCTATGGAAGGCAAGCCCAAGCGCAATAAGAATGCATGTTTTTAAGGTATTTTTGAGCAGTAGAAACGTGGTAAAAGGAGAAATTCAATTTGTCAACTGGACAAAGTTTATTTGGTCGAAGACGTTTCGCAGCTCATCCAAGCTACTTCGTCAGTTCTGTGACGAAGTAGCTTGGATGAGCTGCGAAATGTCTTCGACCAAATAAACTTTGTCCAGTTGACAAATTGATTTTCTCCTTTTACCATGGATTCTACCTGGACGACAGGGATTCTTCACACGAGCAGTAGGGACCCTAACTCTTAGGGAAAACAAAAGTTATTGATTGATTTTGATACCATTTTGTAGAACATTCCAGGCAAAGCAATAAAATCCAGCAACCCTCCATCAGAAAGGTTACGCAGTGCACTTTTAACTACCGATCGAAACTCAGATCTTTGGTCTTGCGGAGTACAAATTTAGACACGGTAACACATCATTTACACCCTCTCCCTATGGTCAGACCGCATCATAGTGTGAGATCATGTGTGTGTGTGTGAGGGAGGCGATGATTCAGCACATCCGTGTTTACCCAGGGCACAGGAGGACACATAATATGACGTTAGTACTGACCAGGACTGAACGGGGGACAGTCGTCTCCCACACACTTCTGGTAATGAAGCAGAGACATAAACAGTCGCCGTACCACCAGGCAGAGATGCTGGTGACTCCTACAGCTGTGTTAATTAGATTTGAAGATAACTAAATCACATTTCTCTACGGGGACAATAAAGTGTACCTGAACCTAATAAGAAAAGACTCACTGTCCAATAGAAGAATTACCCTGCTGAACTTTGCTTTATTTTCAAGTTTAGACTTCGATATAGGCTGCGTCCCATTACTCTGTCTTACCCCTTCTCCTACACGATACCGAGCTGAGAGGGCTCGGGGTACAAATGTTCTCCTAAGAAATGGGACGCCACTCGATTACCGTTTGCGTCATCGTCCCTCGCCTCTACCTGAGCTGCTACGTCTACAGAGGCGACAACGACTGACGCAAACAAACGTAAACAAATGTCAAGGATTATCGGGTACCTTAGCTCGACAAAAAAACTAGCTTGTTTATACATGAAAGTTCGATGAAAATATTGTGGAGGGCCGGGCCAAAATGTTTAACTCAATTCTGCATAATATTAATTCTATTTTTTTTTTACAAAAAGCAGTAAATAGCATTGTTTTGACAAGCTGGTAAGACGGGTAAGAGTATATGTTATGACTAAGCAATGAAAAAGTGAAGTTGCCTTACAAAAAGATGTCATTAAAAAAAAAAGTTTTATTCCTTGCATGAGCTAAAATGATAAAATATGTTTATTTTGTAATTCCAAATTAGCTTAAACTGGCCAATCGGAGTCAACCAAAGGGCCGTATGTGGCAATATTTTACGATAACGTCGGCTAAACAGACGCCGCGACAACAGTTCACTAAAAGTAACGTAGAACATAAGCGTCATAATTGTAAACCTGCTAAACTGTTAATCAATAATTACAACTGCTGAAAAAACATTTATGAGACTCCTTGGCTGGTCGACGTGACGCTGCCCTCCTGATCCCAAAACCTGCCTGAGCTTGTAGGCGTACCCCTTCGTTCCAAGTCTGGTCGAGACTTCGTTTCAAGGAGTATGTAGCCCGAGGTCGTGTCCCAAGCCCTTGATCAAAATTAGAATCGGGACACCCCTTGCCCTCACATGAACGTGCAAAACCAAGGGGTAGGGGTAAGATGAAGGGGTAAGACTTAGGGTTAGACTTAGACAAACTTTATTGACCCACAAGGGAAATTATTTGGATACAGTAGCTCACTAATCACAATATAAAGTAATAAAATATAAAAAAAATAAAATAAAATCACGGCTATATACAAGAGACGAGAACGGCAGCGCAATGATCTGCTGATTGACAGAGCATAAGGTTATCCCTTACTTAAGATTCAGTTGTTGTACAGTTGTTTTAAACTTGTTTAAAACGGTGAAGCAAACACGGTGGGAGTGGGGTTGCGCTCACGTCCATAAAAGTCTCTAAATTAACATGTTAAGTGAGCATTAAAGTCCCTTAGTCCCCCCCACAGCCTCCTTTAACCAAAAATGTCTGGCGCCGCCCCTGCTTTGAGCACTGTGTCTATTACTGCTTAGAAAATTGTGTTTGATCATTAGTTTGGTCCCAATAATTTAAAAAGATCCACTACTACACGAACAGCAGATGCGCTACTGGGGGGAGAGAGAGTGTATTTATGACTTCGTAGAATGTCCCTCCCATTTGTTCTTCGGTTTTCTGGACAGAGAAAAGAAGAAGCGAGCTAAGAGCCTGATAATATTTCAGTGTTGTTTAGACTCCACTGTCACCACAACTATTCCTGTCTCTTCTTTAATACCAACTGCTGCTCTGCGTAATTTATCCACAGGGAGTTTAGAATAGTCAAAACAGCTGTTGTTTGTAACTATAACGAACTAAGCCCGTCCCCCCGTCGCACGAGCAGTTTCTGGGGTCAGCGTAGGTCTGCGTGGTCGTCGTTGGGCTGGATTTGGGGTATGGATCTGTCGTAGGAGGGGGTAGGTGGCTGTTTTAACTCACCAACCAAGAATGTGTATGTTCCACCACAAGTATGGACGATGTCACTGCGGAATGGAGCTGGAGTTGCAGTTTTCTGACATGATTTTGATGAGAAAAAAACAGGGTTCTGAACAGAAATGGTGAAAAGTAGGAGCTGTTTTGTTAGGGATGCACCGATACGACACTGGTATTAGATGTCAGCGCCGATACCGAAAAATTTGCTGGTTCGTATATTGGTTTCTGTCTATATTGGTCCTTTAATGACAGTCTGAACGACAAAGATCTGATTTTTTTTAAATGCGACCCAGGCCACTTGGATAAAACCCGATACATATCCGATCTTTTGACATGTGACTTCAGTCTGAATGGCCAGGTCGCATTGATCCGACCTACACATCGTCAACAAGTGAGAGTGGTACAAGTAGGCGTTCACAAATGTACACAAACGTTCTTCTCGTCATATGAAAATTGTGTATGAAGTCCATGTCAGTGAAGCGGCGAAGCACGTAGCAATCCCAGCGCTCTCCGCACCAACACGTTCCTTTCTACGGACGTTGCTGCCACTGCCCCACAAAACGCCAAGGCCAAAAACCTCATCCTTCACAATCTCATCCTTAAAACAAATAAGTTGTACGTGTTCTGGCTCCGGTACGACAGCAACTTTAAAATCTCCAGGCGCTCAATTCTCGTGTCCATGTTTAGGTGACTTCCGTAAACACTGAGCACGCTCGCTGCACGTGACGTCGTCGTGTCCTCCAAGGTGCATGCGGGACACTTTTGGGGTGTTTAAAGTTCACACTGGAGATCACATACAAGTCGCATTTAATTGGAAATGTGAACGACGTCGCAAAAAAATCAGATTTCACAAAAAAATCCGAATTGAGCATTAAGCCCTGAAGTCTCATCACTGTGTGGTGTGATGACTAACCACTGTGCCACTCTGAGGTAGTGGACTTCTGCAGAGGTCAGCACATTTAAACTCCACACATGAACTCACTGTGGCCCCGGTCCTGTAAATCCCCGATAATCTCGTCCAGTCAAAACACATGACTCTGTGCAGCTTCGGTTTCCCGCCTTTTCGCCCAACTGGACGAGCTAAAGTTTGATTTTCTCCGCTGTTGTGACGCTTCGACCAATCACATTCAACTATTCGTCTTGACCACAGACTGTACGAAGACGTGGCTCCAGCCAAATGAAGCTCAATGTGGCAAGCAGTTATAGAAGCGAATTTGGAACTGTTTCATATGAAGAATCAGAATTTATTTTTATTTTATATAATAATACAATTATTTATTATTATTATTATTATTATTATTATTAAGGAGGGAAAAAAAGAAAATGCCTTTAAAATTATATATTTTTTATTTATTTATTTATTTATTTATTTATTTTCATTATTGGCAAGTAAGCAATTTACATTATTTTAAAAGTGCAATAACAGAAATAACAATTTAAAAAAAAAAAAAAAAATTGCCCAAAAAGGAGTTAAAGGGACAGTGTGTAAGATTTTTACCTGTTAATTACTGAAATTGAAGATACCCATTCAAAAATACATTGTTTTCCTAGCCTTTTCACTTCCATCATGAAATCAAAGTATTCTTTTGGACTTAGATATAGTCACATAAAAGGGGGATCTTCCCCATATAGAGGCAGCCATTTTGAATACGAGAGCCACAGAAGGACATTTGGGCTCATCCTTCGCCTCGGCTCCTGCTAACAGCTGCTTAGCCGCGCTGCGTTTGGGAGTGAAGGACAGAAGGAGAGAAGGGGAAGGGGAGGGGGGAAGGGGGGAGCCTGTGTAAAGAAGCATGCTGCCGGATCACACATCGTAATGGACACAACACGTATTTTGGACTAAATTGTTTTACTGGATTTTATTCGCTGGATCCTTATGGACAGATTGAGACCAAGTTTATGATGAAATACAGAGTTTGACCTGTGCAAAGCCTTCAAAGGTAAGCTAAGTAAGCTAAGTTTTGTGCTTTTCCGTATAAAAGCCCCATGTGCTCGGGGAGTGATTGTTTTGCAGGGAAATGAATTGCATAGTCAAAAAGAGGAGACTGTAAGATTTCATTTGATGTGTAGATTGTCATGAATCATGATCGGGATTGTGTGTTTTCATGCGAAAAGAAAAAAAAAAAGTGAACGGGGGACCGCGCTTTATGTATACAGCGGTGCGCGGTTCGTGCGCGGGCACGCGAGATTTCGGCGCTACGTCGCGTCCGGGTGACCCTCGAGGTCTGCCATAGCCAAAAGAGGAAGTGGAATAGCTAGTAACCACCTATGCGCCACGAATCCTACACACTGTCCCTTTAAGATTGTAGTAAAAAGTAAACAATGCTGAAAGGAAATGATGTTAGTGAAAATAATATGAGTTAAATATAGTGACTAGTGTCCCCCATTTCTGTTTAAAGAAGGATTCTCTTTTTGGTTGGTTTGAACTGGTTTGAGAGGGGAGTTAAAGAGGCATTTTTTGTCAAAAAAGAGAATCCTTCTTTAAACCGAAATGGGGGAGTCAGACATAGCTTGTCTCCCATTTATAATTCCATTCTCAAGCCAAAGTCAAAACAGACAAAAGAAACAATAGGGCGGACAGGTCAGGGCCAGAGGTGTGGAGACGGTCATTAGGGTTGAATACGTATGCTAAACTAGACACCAGAGAAATTCGAAATACAAAAGAGAGAATCGCAAAACAAATTAGTTGAGATAGTTTCATAAGAATTCAGTGTAGTGAGCTCCTCCCTGCAGCGAGATATAAGCAGGGTCTTACCAGCACTCGAACCAGAACTGACGAAGCCTCTCGGATGAGCGGCGAAACATTTTCGACCAAATAAACTTTGTCCAGTTGACAAATTGAATTTCTCCTTTTATCATGTCTTGTTTTTATGTTTTCTTACTGTATTTTGTTTGTCTTTAATAAAAACAAAAACCAAACAATCAAACAAACAAAAAAGAATCAGAATGTATTTTAATTTAATTTAATAATAATAACAAAAATATAATCATAATAATAATCATAATAATAATAATAATGGGTGAAGAAAAAGATTTATTATTTTTATTTTTATTTTGGGCACTTTACATTCTTTTAAAAGTGCAGTAACAGAAATAACAATAAAAAATAGTATTTGTATTTTGTTATATGTTTTATTCTAGTGTCTTTAATAAACAAACAAAAAAACAGAATCAGAATTTATTTTCGGACAAAATAGCAAAATAAAAACACCAGGATCAAGTAGAGCGGTTCATACGATCAAAATGACGACGCTCACAGCAGTTACAGAGAGAGGGGCGACAATTTTCAATATAATCGGAGCTGGAGTCGATGGAGCCGGAAGCGCGCCCATGCTCGCTTCCTGTTTGGAACACAGCGGCTTAGACTTCGACTTCGACTTAAAAAAAACTTTATTGATCCACAAGGGAATTTATTTTGTGCTTTTGCCTGATCGTTTTCTGTGAGATCCGGTCCATTTCGATAACGTGTAATACTCAGAGTACCGCAGTTTAGCCAAATCCTAGAAGTAAAATCTAAAGTAAATCTCTGCTCTTGTTTTAGTACAGCTCTGGTTGCTTTAATAAGGATTGTAAAAACATGGATTTATGGCCGATTTGAGCCAGCGTGTCATTCTAATACACATCTTTACTGTGATTTATGATTTGGGTTTCCTGGTTGGCCGGCCGAGCTCTGTCTGATTGGTTGGACGGCGAGTCTGGTTTGAAGATGTGGTTTGGGGCCGTGTGCAGTGATTGACGATTATTTTTAGTCTGGCAGCGCCTGGAGAATCTGGCATTACAACAGGAAAGAGACAAATTTAATGCAACGTCCAGAATGATTATTTTTATTTAAAATCAGCTTGGCTCTGCTTATGTTTCCGCGGATCCAAACATCAAAACGACCACTAATCTCGCAAGTCGCTATGTTCTGGTGTAATTTGGTGTTTGGGGTCTCAAGAACATTGTCCAATCAGAAAGCAGATTGAGCGTCATGAGTCTCACCAGGTTAAAAGTAAAAATGCCTGTCTCTGATCTGAACAGTCACTACCTAAACCCCAGCAGCTCAGGGAAGTTCTGAGCTTTCAGGTAAGGCCTGACCTGTGAGAATGACAAGAACTTGAGAAGAATGTGTCCTCTATCTGTGTCCTCTATGTGTCCTCTATCTGTGTCCTCTATGTGTCCTCTATCTGTGTCCTCTATGTGTCCTCTATCTGCAGGTTAAGGCTCTGGAGATGCACCTTCAGTTGTGATCGTTGGATACTGTTTTTTTTTTATTGTAAGACTGTTATAAGTTATATACAGTTCGTTTCAAGGTACGCCTTAGGGTTATAACTTTTTATAGGTAAACTAAACCAGGACTTAACCAGGACTAAACTAGAACTAAACCAGGACTAAACTAGGACTAAACCAGGACTAAACCAGGACTAAACTAGAACTAAACAAGGACTAAAGCAGGACTAAAGTAGGACTCAACCAGGACTAAACTAGAACTAAACCAGGACTAAACTAGAACTAAACCAGGACTAAACCAGGACTAAACTAGAACTAAACCAAGACTAAACTAGAACTAAACAAGGACTAAAGCAGGACTAAAGTAGGACTCAACCAGGACTAAACTAGAACTAAACCAGGACTAAACCAGGACTAAACTAGGACTAAACCAGGACTAAACTAGAACTAAACCAGGACTAAACCAGGACTAAACTAGAACTAAACCAGGACTAAACTAGGACTAAACCAGGACTAAACCAGGACTAAACTAGAACTAAACCAAGACTAAACTAGAACTAAACAAGGACTAAAGCAGGACTAAAGTAGGACTCAACCAGGACTAAACCAGGACTAAACTAGAACTAAACCAGGACTAAATTAGAACTAAACCAGGACTAAACCAGGACTAAATTAGAACTAAACCAGGACTAAACTAGAACTAAACTAGAACTAAACCAGGACTAAAGCAGGACTAAAGTAGGACTCAACCAGGACTAAACTAGAACTAAACCAGGACTAAACCAGGACTAAATTAGAACTAAACCAGGACTAAACTAGAACTAAACTAGAACTAAACCAGGACTAAGCTAGAAGTAAACCAGGACTAAACTAGGACTAAACCAGGACTAAACCAGGACTAAACTAGAACTAAACCAGGACTAAACTAGAACTAAAACAGGACTAAACTAGAACTAAACCAGGACTAAACTAGAACTAAAACAGGACTAAACTAGAACTAAACTAGAACTAAACCATGACTAAACTAGAACTAAACCAGGACTAAACTAGAACTAAAACGGGACTAAACCAGGACTAAGCTAGAACTAAACCAGGACTAAACTAGTACTAAACCAGGACTAAACCAGGACTAAACTAGAACTAAACCTGGACTAAACTAGGACTAAACTAGAACTAAACCTGGACTAAACCAGGACTAAACTAGAACTTAAACCTGGACTAAACAAGAACTAAACCTGGACTAAACCAGGACTAAACTAGAACTTAAACCTGGACTAAACAAGGACTAAACCAGGACTAAACTAGGGCTAAAACAAATAACCGTTAACTTAGTGACATCACAAGGTGGAACAGACCATTTTAGGCTTTGGTGATATAGAATAATGCAGGATTAACATGTGAATGAAACAAAACACAACTTCAGGTTTGTTTTTGAGGAGGTAAAACATTATAACACGTAATAAAAAACCTCACATGAGTTTTGCGTAAAGGTTTGCAGGACCTTTAAAGATGGATCCTAAAGCTCCACCGCCGCTGCCCTCCAACACGACCGTTTAACCACGTGTACTTTGGCCCGGCGTCGCTCATCTGCTTTCAATTACAGCCAATCAGAGCGCAGGGCAGTGGGCGGGGCTTGTGTTGCGGCGATTATCTGTAGCCCGTGTGATGAGATCGGGCAGGTCTGCTCCAGGTTGGGGAGAGCCGGTGTTTACGTACCAGCGGGGCCGGAGAGAGCGGGTCGCGCTGTGGGGTTGGGTATATTTGGGTAACAGATTGGTGCGGTTCGCCACACGTGTTAAACTGTTATAGGAGTAAACGTATACGCCGCCCCAAAGGGAGTACACCTGCTGCTCTGCACTGCGGAATTCCAGACTGCAAGATGTATTTTCAAAGAGGAAAAAAAGAAAACAGTGTAATTGATATTGTACTTTACGTTGGAGAAATAATAACAAAGAAATTAAAGGTACAGTGTGTAACTTTGTGGAGGAGGCACGTCACCTGCATGATTCCAAAAAGAAAGTTAAAACTATACTTGTTTGTGGAGATGTAGGCCCACTCACAGGACTTCTTTATTTTTATTTATTTTTTGCTTTTTTTGTGATTTTTTTGGCTAAATAGTTACAAACTTTTTTGTTTCCTTGTGCCGTTCGTTCTTTTGCATTTCAATTAACAACGAAAAACAATAAAATGGATAAACAATCAGTCATTTGATTATTCCATTTTAGTGTCAAACCAAAATTTCCTCCATTTCCAATATTCTAATCAAAATTTATTACAAAAAAAAACAAAAAACAGTGTCAATCACTGCGTGCACATCGTAGGATCGGATTGGATTTCTCCAAATCCGATCCCGTTACTCGGCGAGTGGTCTGTCTTTAGATCCCAGTGCACATGAAGCTCGTGTAATCGGATAATGGTCAGCGACCTGGCCGGCTCCGCTACGCTATGTGGCGCTGTAGTCCAACTACTTCCGGGTGATGGCTACTCAATAAAAACACAACAAACTATGTGGCGGTATACAAAGATGGCGCTCGAGGAGTTTGACGGAGCAGCATTGGTGTACGTGTTGTGCATTCTTTCTTCTTAGCCATGATTTCGTCTGACTTTTCCAGCAACAATCGCTACTTATAACGGCGTCGGCGCCTCCTGCCACTTTCGGGTGAAATCCTTGGCGAAAATTCCCGCGCATGCACAGTACGCCAATCCGATCTGATATCGTGCACAAGGCGGCACCAAGCGGATTACTATCGGCCTAAGCCAGGGGTTCCAATCGGATTCGGGAAACCAATCCCTATACGATCCTTAGCCTGTGCACATGAATCCGATACGATCCCAATCCGTTTGCAATCGGATTACACTCGTCCATGTGCACGCAGTGAATGCCTTTTTTTTTTTTTTTTTCAACCCGTGTGCCCCTAACAGTTACAAACTTGACCTAACTGTGTACCTAGATATGAGGAAAATATGATCAAATATAGCTGTAATGGGCATTGGATGTGGTGTCCCATTTATTTATTTTTTGTGTTTTGGTGTTTTGGTTCAAGACAATTATCCAATCAGAAAGCCACATGAGCCTCACATGAGTCTCTCGTTTGGGTTGTCAGGTTCAATGCTGAAATCCAGTTGGTTTAAAGATAAAATGCCTCTCTGATCTGAATGGTCGCTACCTAAACCCAGTGAGTGAATTCTGGCGCTTCTGACCTTTCACTTAAGGCATGGCCTGTTGCAGTTTCATTCTTTTCAAAGTGTTGCCAAAGTTTGTCATAGTTTCTGAGCAAAGAAAATTCCACTGACCACAGTTTGTTTTGCCAGGCGGGTTTCACTTCAAACATAGACTGAGCCTTACTCTGGTCGCACTTTCCCAGAGCCTCCAGGAGACGGCCGGGCTCTCCGGCGGCACCAGCCCCGGCCACAGAGCACTTACGAGGGGCTGATTTGTGCTTCATTCACCCTGCAGCACCAGCACCCTGCGGTCACACACTGAGCCAGTGCTCGTGTTGGACAGGCTCATATTAACAATCACACGTCACTCTACGATACGCGCAAAATATCGTATAAGTGTGTAGCTTTTTTAGTGACTTGGAAAACGTTGAAATGACATGACTGAGCCGTGGCTTTGGGGGAATTCCTGCTATCCATAATCATAAGAGTTATTTATTTGCAGAGGGAAGTAGTTACATTTAATTGAGTTTTCTTTTATTTAAATAGATTATACTTCTCTGTATTTATAGCATCATATTTGTACTTTTTCGGTAATGTTTCTTAGAACTAGCAGTACTACTTTTCAGTACATAAAGGAAAATTAATGTTTTTTTACAATCTGAGCCTTCTTTGGGCAATAAAACAAGTAGTTTTACTCACCCATAGCAGTTTGGTGTCAATTGGAGCAGTATCGCAGAACTTATGTTGAGCCGTTATGTTCTACTAATGATCCCGTATCCGTTAACATGGTGCTCGGGGCATTACTTTGCGATGTCCAAATAACACAAACTTTAGCACTTTTCAAATCACAGAAGATCGTTGTGTCAGGGTAGACTTTTAGTGGATTCCAAAACGGCCTGAAACCCGATATCCAGCTATAGTTTCATTTGATGACGTCATCAGAGAGGACAGTGCGCATGCGTGAACTCAGCTGTTTTGTAAACACCGCTAGTCTGAAAGAAGCTAACACCGCTCTGAACTTTACTTTTCTGTTGCAATATCGGGTTTCAGGCTGTTTTGGAATCTACTAAAAGTCTACCCTGACACAGCGATCTTCTGTTATTTGAAAAGTGCTAAAGTTTGTGTTATTTGGACACCGCAAATCAGTGCCCCGAACACTCACGCTAACGGATACGGGATCATTAGTAGAACAGAACGGCTCAACATAAGTTCTGCGATACTGCTCCAATTGACACCAAACTGCTATGGGTGAGTAAAACTACTTGTTTTATTGCCGAAAGAAGGCTCAGATTGTAAAAAAAAAACGTTAATTTTCCTTTAAAGGAAAATTAACGTTTTTACAATCTGAACCTTATTTTGGTGATAAAACCATGTCATTTACTCACCCATTGTGACCCGTGGTGTCATTTTGAGTATTTCCAGAGATTTTGGAGTTTAGCGATATCCGTTTAATGTGAGTTGTCGGGGCATACGGTTGCAGTCACCAAATAACACAAACTTTAGCACTTTTCAAATGACAAAAGTTCAATGTTAGTCTACACTTTCGTTTGAGTCAAAAGTGGCCTGTAATCCGATATCCAGCCATGGTTCCGATTAGATGACGTCATCAACGAGGACCGCGCGCAAAATAAAAAGAATTAAAAATATATATATATATTTGTAATTGTAATAAAAATTAGGAATGCACGATACAGCTTTTTCAGTTCAAATACCAATACTTTGATACTTTGACAACATATACCTGCCGATACTCAATATTAACGATTAAATATCACTTAAAACACACAGTCCTAAGAGAGAGATGCAATAGTGTTCTGTAGCTGTTATTTTTCCTTCACATCACGACTGAACAGCTTTGTATGAACAAAAGTTCAAACATTATGAGACGTTCAGGCTGTTAAGTCCAACCAGGATATCGGCTTAACCAGTGTCATGAAACTGACACATGATTCAACCATTTTTACAGAATCAGCACCGATATTCAATATCTGTATCAGTATCAGTGTATCGCTAATAGAGAGATGATCAGAAACGTCACTGATAAGCTGCTGTCCCGTCTGGGATCATGTCCGTGTCTGGGATCATGTCCTGTCTAAGATAAGATAAGATAAGACTTTATTGATCTCACACAGGAGAAATTTACTTGTCACAGTAGCTCCAGGACAGTTTGAACAAGAAAGAAAAGTCTGGGATCATGTCGGATCATGTCGGTGTCTGGGATCATGTCGGTGTCTGGGATCATGTCGGTGTCTGGGATCATGTCAGTGTCTGTATAATGTCGGTGTCTGGGATCATCTGGGATCATGTCGGTGTCTGGGATCATGTCAGTGTCTGTATCATGTCAGTGTCTGGGATCATGTTGGTGTCTGGGATCATGTCGGTGTCTGGGATCATCTGGGATCATGTCGGTGTCTGGGATCATGTCAGTGTCTGTATCATGTCAGTGTCTGGGATCATGTTGGTGTCTGGGATCATGTCGGTGTCTGGGATCATGTCAGTGTCTGTATCATGTCAGTGTCTGGGATCATGTTGGTGTCTGGGATCATGTCGATGTCTGGGATCATGTCGGATCATGTCGGATCATGTCCGTGTCCGGGATCATGTCCTGTCTGGGATCATGTCCTGTCTGGGATCGTGTCGGTGTCTCGGATCATGTCGGTGACTGGAGTGTCTGGGATCATGTCGGTGTCTGGGATCATGTCGGTGTCTGGGATCATGTCAGTGTCTGTATCATGTCAGTGTCTGTATCATGTCAGTGTCTGGGATCATGTGGGATCATGTCGGTGACTGGAGTGTCTGGGATCATGTCGGTGTCTGGGATCATGTCAGATCATATCCGTGTCTGGGATCATGTTGGTGTCTGGGATCATGTCAGTGTCTGGGATCATGTCAGTGTCTGTATCATGTCAGTGTCTGTATCATGTCAGTGTCTGGGATCATGTGGGATCATGTGGGATCATGTCGGTGACTGGAGTGTCTGGGATCATGTCGGTGTCTGGGATCATGTCGGTGTCTGGGATCATGTCAGTGTCTGGGATCTGTCATCTGGAGTGTCTGTCATGTCAGTGACTGGAGTGTCTGGGATCATGTCAGTGTCTGGGATCATGTCAGTGACTGGAGTGTCTGGGATCATGTCAGTGTCTGGGATCATGTCAGTGACTGGAGTGTCTGGGATCATGTCAGTGTCTGGGATCATGTCAGTGACTGGAGTGTCTGGGATCATGTCAGTGTCTGGGATCATGTTGGTGTCTGGGATCATGTCAGTGTCTGGGATCATGTGGGATCATGTGGGATCATGTTGGATCATGTCGGTGACTGGAGTGTCTGGGATCATGTCGGTGTCTGGGATCATGTTGGTGTCTGGGATCATGTCAGTTTCTGGGATCATCTGGGATCATGTCGGTGTCTGGGATCATGTCAGTGTCTGGGATCATGTCGGTGTCTGGGATCATGTCAGTGTCTCGTAGAATTTCAGCAGATTTCAGGCTCTCCTGGGGGCAGGGATAGGTGTATCGATCAGGTATGAGTGAACGTCTGGCTACTGAAGTTTGAGGCGTTTCTTCTCGTCATTTAAGCCTCACCTGCATTTAACACATACGGGTCATTAAGACGTGTCCCACTCACTAATATTTATTTGGACTCAGAACTTTTATCACACAGCTGAGTAAGTGTATTGCATTGGATTTGGACAGAAGCGGCCAGTGTGTGCCATCGGCCCCTCCAACACTCACACACACTATATAAATGCAACTTTCTCAAAACTAACTCATGATATCAACAGGTGGAACAGAACGCTTGAAGATTTATGTAGTAAAAACGCATTTAAAGTCCTACCAGATGCCGCCGCGTGTAAACCAACTTTTAGACACCTTTAGCTTTGTTATAATGGTGTTCCTTTATCATTAGTTTACACGGTTAGATTTGAATTCATGTTTGAGTACTGTTCTAGATCTCGGGCTTAGAAAATGTTAGGAAGAAATAAAACTATGAAGAGGCGGGGGTTAAGAAATCTACATTTTTAAACCGTAAATCAACAGTCTGATTTCTTTTACACAGCCATTTTACACCAGTTTGCGGTTTACAATGACCAAAGCGAAAAACCATCTGCGTATGTTGTAGTTTATTACAAAGTACGAGCAAAAATATGCGTAATAGTTCTGGTTTAAGTGAGTGTAGTGTAAGCGAGTGGACATCACGGGCCGGAGCTGCACTCACCCGAGCGTAAACCCAAAAGTCTCAAACCACATGTGAGCAGCCGGAATGTCTGAGCCCGGTGCATTGTGGGAAGACTCCCCGACTCACCGAGGGGCTGGGGGAAGGAGGGAGCGAGAGGGAGAGCGGAGGTGAGAGGAGGAGGAGGGGTCAAAGTTTCGGGAATCAAAGTTCTTCAGAAGTTTGTGATTCAGCTCCCACCTCGTGAGTCACAGACATGTCACTGTGACCAACGGTTTACAAGAAAGTCCCACGTTTATGCGGTGATGGTGAGAATGTGGAAGACCGGTCGTACAAAAGTGTGAAAAATGGTTAAAGGTCCATCAATATTAATACAAAGTCAGTTTATTCTAGAGTGGGACAAAAGAGACAGTTTCCCTTATTGATTACGTGGTATTTTTTATAAGAAATGAACCTGGCTGAACCACCTCAGTCTGAATAGTCCAGGGGTGTCAGATTCATTCTGGTCCGGGGGCCGTATCCAACCGACTTTGATCCCAAAGGGGCCGGATCAGAAAACTCATGGCAAATATACCCCAAAAATAGCAATAAGTCCAAATATTTGTGCAGAGAAACACAAATCTATTACAGAAGTCTTTTTTATTTGATGAACTCTTTCTTTTACAAAACATTATAATATTATGAACAACCTGAAACTTTAAGACAAATGCAATTTCAACACAAGCGTACAGGTTTCCCATTCACCTCCATCAACGAATAGGAATTAGGTCCTGTTCCAGGTCTGGTTTGGTCCTGGTTTAGTCCTGATTTAGTCCTCATCTAATCCTGATTTAGTACTGGTTTCGTCGTGATTAATTTTTGGTTTGGTCTTGTTTTAGTCCTGGTTTGGTACTGATAGTATGCTAAAAAAATATTTAGCCAGCCCACAATCGAGCGGACATTTTCGGCGAATTAAAACCTACACAAGAAACACAACAGGACAGGCTCGGCTCTCAGCACCGGCCTTGATGGAAATAGAACAGGACTTCTTGACAGAACTGAAGCGTGATAATCTACATGACAGGGCAACTGAACCGTTTTTGAGGAGGATGGATTTTGTCTTCAGATAATCTGATTTTTTGGCGAGTGAAATGTTGCTATCATTCCAAGTTTTTGAGGTTATTATTAATGTTTTTTGCTGCCTGTAGTTGCAGAACGAGACTTGGTCTATTCCTCTTTGGTTTATATTATATTTGATGTGTGAGCTACCGTACCCAAAACAATTTCCCTTGTGGATCAATAAAGTTTGTCTAAGTCTAAGTCATACCCAGCTATGTGTAAACGTAGCCTAAAATAGGGTGAGGTACGTCTGTTGACGTCTCCATGTTTTGGTTTGCTGTTCTGTGATTGGTCGCCTGCTGCTGGGACAGTTTGAACCTAACAGCGGTGCAAAGCCAAGATGGATTCTCATGAGTTTGTGAACGTACGGACTAGGGGTGGCACGGTACAGTACGTAGCTCGGTTCAGACCCCATGGTTCGGTACATTTTCGGTACAGTGCAGGAAAAAAATGTTTTGGGTGTATGTATATATATATATATATATATATGTATAGTTGTGTTTAGGGTCGCCAACCGTCCCTTGAAAAATGGAATCAATGTCAATGTCAATGTGAATTGGAATTAATGTTAAAAATATAGATAATTTTATTAAGCTAATAATTTCATTTGGAAGTTCATATAATGGTTAAAATGTTAAGTAATACTTTAAAAAAGGTTAAAAACATGCTTATAGTATCTGGTACATATTGATAAATAGTGTACTGTCACGTTAAAGGAAAATTAACATTTTTTTATAATCTGAGCTTCTTTCGGCAATAAAACAAGTAGTTTTACTCACCCATAGCAGTTTGGTGTCAATTGGAGCAGTATCGCAGAAGTTATGTTGAGCCGTTCTGTTCTACCAATGATCCCGTATCCGTTAGCGTGAGTGCTCGGGGCATTACTTTGCGGTGTCCAAATAACACAAACTTTAGCACTTTTCAAATCACAGAAGATCGCTGTGTCAGGGTAGACTTTTAGTAGATTCCAAAACGGCCTGAAACCCGATATCGCAACAGAAAAGTAAAGTTCAGAGCGGTGTTAGCTTCTTTCGGACTAGCTGTGTTTACAAAACAGCTGAGTTCAAACATGCGCACTGTCCTCTCTGATGACGTCATCAAATGAAACTATAGCTGGATATCGGGTTTCAGGCCATTTTGGAATCCACTTAAAGTCTACCCTGACACAGCGATCTTCTGTGATTTGAAAAGTGCTAAAGTTTGTGTTATTTGGACACCGCAAAGTAATGCCCCGAGCACTCACGCTAACGGATACGAGATCATTAGTAGAACAGAACGGCTCAACATAACTTCTGCGATACTGCTCCAATTGACACCAAACTGCTATGGGTGAGTAAAACTACTTGTTTTATTGCCGAAAGAAGGCTCAGATTGTAAAAAAACGTTAATTTTCCTTTAAGAACTTCAGCTCCG